>LZPO01056632.1:8657-19333 GCA_001675575.1 Neotoma lepida
ACACACAGTCAGGATGTTCTTCTGAGCTCAGTCATCATGGATCAGTGACACACAGTCAGGGAGCCTTCTGAGCTCAGTTATCATGGATCAGTCACACACAGTCAGGAGGCCCTTCTGAGCTGTCATCCTAACCTTCTTTGTAAATGCCTCCAATTTTTAAATTCAACTGACACTGAAATACTCTTTCTCTTTCTGTTGCCTCACTTTCTTTTCCTCTCCCTCCTTCAGTTAGAACATTTTTAATTAGTTCATAATTTGATTTGTTAATGAGATAATTATAGATTTATCTCAATCTCAGAGAAATTTAAACATGTACTGATACCTCACTATTTTATCATTGTCAAAACAGGATAAATCTATTCCATCTATTCCAATTAGTGTTTCAAAACAATAGTCTCTCTTTATTTTTTTCCTTATGTTTGATAGCTACAACACACACACACACACACACACACACACACACTGGATAGGGCAAGTTTCTTCATCAGTGCCTAGCCCCTGAGCACCAAAATACTTTCTTTGTCCAATAATATAAATTCCCAAATTGTTATAAAATCTGTTATGTTCATTTTATATTTTCTCCTTATTTAGTTCATAATTTTAGAATCCTTATCAATTTCCTTATTACAAATATATAATNTCTGGTAAAATTTCTTACTTTATAACAGAGAATCTTTGAAGATTTCCTTTCTATACTCAAGGCAGCAAGAATGAATTCCAGGGCACCCCATGCCTGTGTGCTTAATACTCTTAGCCCTGTTAAATTTCTTTAAGCATCATTTTCTTCCATCTTGAAGCTTTCATTGGCTGTCTCACAAAGGTAAAGTGCTGGGGTTTTTCATGTCAAAGTCAAACTGAACATATTATCCAGCAGTGAGGAATGAGAATCTCTGATAGGTTTATCACAACAGCAGAGTCTTGTCTAAAGCCACAAAACCAAGTTCATATTCATTGAGAGAATCTTCCTCTGAAACAGCGACAGGGAATGCTTTCATAGGCAACAAGGCTTCTTGCACTGCNTGCAGCTACCCCTAGAAGTGTGCCNTCCAGAAAAGTCCAGGGTTTTGTCTTTATTACTTATTTTACAGTATTTTTGAAATATATATTTGTGTGCCTACCCATATATTATATGTATACATGTACATACACATATGTATCCAATCTCCAGATGTTAGATAGCACTCACTTGGAATCAGCCCTTGGGGAAACTGTTCAAACACTCAGAGATGTGTGAAAATGGAGAATCACCTCTGCTTTTCAATCCTTCCTGTCTCACACTGAATTCCTCCTAGCAGTCATCCACCCTTCAACTCCTCCTCTCCTTGAAGTGTGTTGTCATGCTGCCCAGCTCCTCTGGAATCTTCCAAATCCACGCTTCAGACTAGGCCCACTCTTTCCCACCATATAAACCACCCAGGGATAGCCACACCAGAAGGAAACAGAGGAGAAGATGAGTAGGAGATGTGCTAACTGTTGAATGGTGTTTGCTCATACAAACAACATAATAGCTCAAAGAGAATATGGGCATAGTTCAAGAGAACAAAAACACAGAGCTGAATGACATAAGGAAGTTAATCTAAGATGTGAAAATAGAACTTAACAAAGAACATCACTAACAAAACTCAAATTGAAATGGTGTTGAAAATTAAAAACCCAATAAGCCAAGTTAAAACTTCAATGGAAAAATCTCACAAATAGAATAAAGCATATGGAAAACAGAGCTGGAAGACAAGCTAGGTCTCTCTCTCTCTCTCTCTCTCTCTCTCTCTCTCTCTCTCTCTCTCTCTCTCTGTGCGTGTGTGTGGTGTGTGTGTGTATGTGTAGCCCCTAAGTTAAAGGGGGGTGCCTATACAGATACAAGCAGCCTATAGAACACAAAAATGGCAGGACCAGAAAAGAAACTTAACATGACATATTATAACTTTTACCCTTTTCATGGTTTTATGTGTCTCCTAAATTGGAGACTTGTTCCCTGGAATAGCAGTGTAGGGACCTGAGGGCCTGGGAGTACAGTTAAAGTACTGGTGCTCTCCATGATGAACATTGCATGGCAGTTAGGAAAGAGTTTAAGCTGTAATATCTCTCTTACTCTCCTGTTTCTTTCCTTCCTTCCTCTTTCCCTTTCTTCCTTCCTTCTTTCCTTCTTTTCTTCCTTCCATCTTTCCTTCTCTCTTTCTTTTTTCCTTACTTCCACAAGGGTGATTTCACAGCATGGAAAGCTGGACAAATGTTGTTTTCTACCAACAGGCACTCAAAACTCTGACATTCTAGAACTCTGATCTATAAATTTTTTTAATGTGAATTTTTCATCCAATGAAATTTTATAACACCATAAAATGAGGNAAAGTCTCCCTATCTGCTAAGCATGTATATAAATTTGAAGATGTGAGTAGGCACAGCCAGATATGGGTAAGAATTTCCACCAAAAAATAAATCGAAGGAAAGAAGAGAGTCCTTAAATTTCTACATATGCCAGTCGACCATTGTGTAAGGAAACAGGGCCAGAGCTTAGGAGAGGTGACCTTGCCTAAGAAATGGTTTTATTTTTTTAATATTTCTTAGAAATAGTGTACCAATTCAGAGGTACTGTGGCCTAATTTGAGATAAGAGAAAAAATAATTGGTTTGCAGTCATTGCATTCCCTCTAGAAAAATAGCTAAGTCAGATCTCTACGATAGAGAAAATATTAATCTCCAAGGCACCGCAGTAAGAGAACATCTTCAGAGCTGAACAAGAGCTGGAGGGCAGGCTTTCCACATACAGGCCTGTTTGGGTGTGAGAGCTATTAGTTATAGGATGTCTGATTCTAAACTGGTTTCAAAGAATTTTTTCCATTATGAAAATCATACTTGAAGGAACAGCTAAGTGAACAAACAGAAATGAATGTGTTCTAGCTTGGGCATTTTTATTTTCCTCGCCTTCTAATGGAGTGTGAGAAATGGCTGTTGTGCCTTGTAGAACCTCTGCGTAAATGAACTGGTGTTTAATGGTGTGTCAGAAATGGCCACCAAGCTAATTTCCTNCTGGAACTGCCAGATGTGTTAGCATCCCAACTCTCCGCTCTTTTTAACACCTCACTTAAGCCTGCCACTAGCAGTTCCAAGGGCATCAGCTACAAGGAGTCATATTTTTCCTGAGTTGGTGAGTTCTTCAGAATGTGAGAGAAATATGAGGTGTAAAAATATCACAGCAGTTTTTGTATTGAGGTGGGAGAAAATGGACAGGGCCAGAGAGGCATCTACAGAGTTAGCATTGAGGTTGTCTGCAAATCCAAAGCCTCCTGCCTTAGCCTCCTTATTGAAAGGATTGCAGGTTTGTGTCTTCATGCCTGACTTCAGAAGTAGCTTTCTGAGAATGAGGCCATTTTAGTTATAACCCAAAATATATTTTAAATTAATACTCTTTTCCTATTATAAGAGAAATTAACTATAATTTTGATAAGTATATATGTTTATGTGTATGTATGTGTTGTGTATATATATAGGTGTTTGTGTGTGTGGTATATTTGGTACATATGTATATGTGGGGTGGTTTAGTGTGTGTGTATGTTTGTAGTATNTGTATATGTTTGTGGTATGTGTATGATACATGTGTGTATAGTGTATATATGTGTGTGGTGTTTGTATATGTGTGTATGTGTATGTGGTATGTTTGTGTATATTTTGTGTGTTATTGTGATGTGCAGTGTATGTGTGTGTTTGAGCTACATGTGTGAGTATATATGTGTGTGGTGTGTATATGCTGTGTATACATTTGTGTGTCAATATGATGTTTGTGGCATGTACAGGTGTGTGTACGTATGCTTGTGGTATGTGGAGAGTTATTTGTGGAGGAATGTATGCGGTTTTCTGTGTGAGTGTACATGTGTGTGTGTATACATGTGTTTCTGCAGCCCAATGTGAAAATGATGCTACTTAGGGAATCACCATGTGAGTGATTCATTTTGATAGAAAGCACAACTAAGATGACATATTTTAAAATATTCAATGCATTATCTTGAACTTTCTGCTTATAAGTTTACAGTGGGCAAACATGGCTTTTAAATGACTATCTTTTCATGATTCTGCAAGATCACAGTGCAATGAAGATGCATGCCTTCCCCACATAAGCATGGAGTTCCAGCATCTGACTTCACTGAAATGCAGAGGGCAGCTGAGTTCATAGGCAACTGTGTCCTTGGGTATGGGCAGGATGTCCAAAACAAAATATCTTAATGAAAGTGAGGTAAAGCTATGAGCAGGTTTCCAGGAAACTGAAAGCCGGGGTATGGTGCTCATGCTTCTGGAACGCAAGCCACAGTACACATCTCTCCTTACATTTTGGATGTGGGTAATAGCCAGATCTGTAGACCCTGTGCTTTCTCTTTCATCTTCAAGGGTCCTAAGCTGAGTTTCATAGCAGTCAATACNGTTCTTCTTAAAGGAATAATCACATTAAAGTTAGAAGTGCTAAGAAAAAGTTTGGTGACTTGGTCTGCCCTTGTGCATTGTAGTTTGTGTTTATAGNCCTTATTTTATTCTTGGGGGTTCTATTTTGTCTTCACTGACCATTGTTCTTTCCAGCTTTGATTTCTCCCTACAGGCCTATCATGGTTTTAGAATTAATATCAGAGTCTGAGGCACTGGTCTTCATGGCTCCTTTACTAGCTCATGATTCTGAACATGTGAATCCTTAGAATACATTATATCTTCTATGTCATCTGCCCTGCTTTTCTCTGTTCATTAATGGCTTNCACCCAGCTAAGAGGACTTCATTATTGCTGAATGTATATTCTTAAATACATCAGTACAACCTGCTCAATATGTATATCACTTCTATGTATATTTCAGTGATTACCACTTGGTACTGAGTAACCAATTGGTGTGCTCTTCCCTGGGGAAGACTACTTCTCCCACTCTCAGCATTCCTTAGTTGCCTATAGTTCTTTCTGTGGGGAAGGGGAAACTATATAATTATAACTCAAAAAGTAAAGAAATAATTTAAAAAGAGGGTCTGCAGATGTAACACATCTACATCTCATCCTGGATGTTTTCCAGCCCAGACTTGCTATGCTCACATCCCTCTGTAACTGTTGAAGGCAACTTTATCCCCTCTGTTGTTGATACACAATTATGTATTCATTTTAGACAATTCTGTTTATATACACTGCATTCTAGTGTTTTAGAAACTTTGATAGCTCAGCAAAAGACAGACAGAAGAAGGATGGAAACTAAGAAGAAAGAACAAGGAGGGTAGAAAGAAATCCAAGCAGATGTGCTATCTGAAAATCTATGTGAAATAAACAAAGCAGACAGAAGGTAGAAAAAGCAACATATCTCTATCTACCCAGTAGCTGAAGACTTATTTTATTAGCAAGATGGCTGTTGTATTTCCTCAGGATACAAAGAAGNTTCTGCAGTTGACCCTGGCTTACTGGATTTGATGGTATAAATTTATGACATATATATTTTTGTTACATTAGTATGAATCATGGGAAGGTAGCTGAAGGAAATCTAAATTTGTACAGTGACTATTCAAAGCGCAGTGGAAATTTTTTTCTGTGAATTAAGAGAAAAGCTGACTTCCTTGAAAATATCATCTTAAATTTCCTTCCTACTTTGAGCTCATTGTTTGCTGGTAGACAAATGCATCAACCCTCTGGGCTCTTAAATGTCACAGACAGTTTGCCAGATGCGATTCCACACACAGAGCCAATGGTAGACACTCAACTTCTATTTCTAGTTCCACAAATCAGCCACTTAGCCTCTCTTTACCCTTTAAACATATGCTTAATTTGTTTCTTGGTAAATGCCATGGAAATAATGTTAATATTGGTAGGAAAACATCTGCAGAGCAATTATAATGATTCACCAAAATGGNAGAATTAGATTCTTCCTGTGGGTTTNTATGAATCAGGAGTGAAATATTTCCTGTGTCTTATTTTGCCTACCAAATAGCATCCACATTCAGAGAAATCTAAATTGAATACATTGAGCTTTTGTCAAGATTAATGAGGCATATACATATCTTTAAAATAGTCACAAAACCAGTCATGATGGTGTAACCTGAAACCTCAGTACTCCAGAGACTGAAACAGAAGAATCACGAGTTCAAAACTGTCCTGAACTACACATGCAACTCTGACTCATTATATATATATTTACATATATATATATTTACAATATGTACATATATATTATATATATTTACAAAGTAGAGATCAAGTCTTTATTCACTATAAATCTGAGGATATGGCCATTGAGATAGCTCAGCAGGAAAAGGTGCTTGCTGCCAAGCCTGCAACCTGAATTCAACTCCTGGGACAGACATAGTGGAAGGAAAGAACCAACTCCACAAAGTTGTTCTCTGATCTCGATACCTAAACCATTACATGTCAAATGTGAATAATAGATGATAGATAGATAGATAGATAGATAGATAGATAGATAGATAGATAGATGGATAGATAGACAGACAGACAGACAGATAAATAGACTAGTATATACAATAACAATAAAGCAATCCTGTGGGTATGGCGCCTTTACAATCACTTCCCTGCTTCCACCCTTGTTTCCTTGTCCTGATAAGGAATTCCATATTATCACATTTAGGCTCTGAACATTCACAACATTAGTGTTCTGCTTTGATTCCACACATATTCTCTCTCTAAATTCTACCCTTCTTCCTCCTAAGCATTCAGGAGTCACCCTGTCCTGTTTTACTCTAGAAGTCATCATTCTCCCCTACTAACCTCGCAGGTCCCTTCCCATCTCCTATCTTAAATTAATCTGTCTCTGACACCTCTTTCTTTTCTTTTCTCTATGGTTCTATTCTGGCTTCTCTGACAGCCTTTGCCCAGACATGCTGAGTCACTCTATGTCTTGATGGGCCTCCAGTTTTTGAAAGGTTATGGTCTGAGACATTCCTCCTTGCTTCTACACCTGAGGGCTCTTGACACAGAGGTCAGGAGCAAAGGCGTTGGTTTGTGCCCAGGTCCTAGGTCAACTCTTCATGACATGGAGTGATCTTCAGATTGCCAGCTGCAGAGTTGATACCGCAGTCACACCTGTGTCAGTGTTTATTATGGGAAGCAAAAGACATAGGCAATACTGTAAAGCTCTTATTGTGTCACATATAATAAGTCAACTAGTATTCTTGGATAGTCTTATTTGAAAGTATTTGTTGTATAAAAAGTCTTATTTGACAGGCTAATTTTCAAGTATCCATTGTATAAGTTAAAATTTGCCAATTTATTGCTGTATAAATTTTCCTATTCTATTTTTCTCCTTATCCTCAGGAAAATGAATTACTTCTCCTTTTGCCACAGCCTTATACATTGTAGGTAACCATCATGACACATAATTGAAATATTTTTTAACTATCTACCATGTTCACTGGTCAATGAGGAATCGTTTCTGGACACTTGATTCTTGGTATCAATCCTGGAACACAGGATATTTTTCAAAAACTCACACAGAAGCAATGAATGTCCATTAAATAATATTCATCATTTAAAAAAAGTATCAAAACAGCAGCAAGAGCAAAACATACAACATTGCCAAGCATATTAGTTCATACCTACCTTTGCATGTGGCCAATGCTCTGGGGAGGTTAAAGTCAGACTGTGGTAGGTTCTGAAACACTATATTTAAAAAAATGCCTAGCAATAAGATGTCACTTCTATCAATAGAGAGTATATTTAAGGATCTCTAACCTCTCATGGAAGAAATGTATTTTTTTCTGATTCGTGCAAATATTCTTTCTTTGCATTGTGAAATGAAGTTTTCTATGCAGAATTGTGCTTTTCTTTGAGCTCTGCCCCTGCAGAATGCCCTCTTCTAATTACAACTGATTTGTTCACTCACCCAAAAGCTGGATTATCTTTTCATGCTCAAAGTCTTTGATGGTTTATGTTAAGTGCAGCCTGGCATTCTTCAAAGGAGAAACTTACATCCCAGAATATTAGGCTTTCTAACTATTATTAAAGATTTTATGTGGGAGAAAATTAATAAGTATTGTTCAATTACATTTACCTAATATTGATTTTTAGCTTGATAATAGCAGTCTCTTTGTTATTAAATTTGTTATTAAAATTATAGGTTTTAATCTAAAGTGGAAATGTGTTCAACTCTTCATAGTTAAATCCCTAATACATTTTTTACAAAAAGACATATCAATGGATTTATATCACTGTTTTAGTAATTTAATTGCAAAGAACAATTATACAGATAACACTCTCTGCAATAGATATAAAAGAATTCCATATTCATAACTCTTTTAATACTAAGAAAAATTTTAAAACTGTTTTATAGTAAACGTTGTTGCCCACTAAAACAGACTGTAACATGTTTCAGGTATTAATCAGAAATTTTAATCAAGACATTAGTCCTACATATTTTGCAGAATTGTCATGGAATTGGTTGGGTTAATACATTAAAGCTCACCTTTAGTTAGAAGTTTAAGAACAATGTATTGAGTCATATTTGACCTAATAATATTGCTCTCCAAACCAATGGGAACTTTAATATTAGAGACTAGATTGCTTCTAGAAGATTTTTGTTACTTCCTGATCAGGCTTTAGGAGCTTAAAGCAACCCATCTTCTCTCCTGAGGTAAGAATGGAGAAGTTGTTAGTAGTATCTGGACTTGAGCTTCCTTTAGCACACACACTCACTTCCTGGATGTCTGGACCTGAGCTTCCTTTAGCACATATACTTACTTCCTGGATTCTGGACCTGAGCTTTCTTTAGCACACACACNCACACCCTGGACATCTGGACCTGAGCATCCTTTAGCACATATACTCACCCTCTGGATGATTAACTTACTTCTTTGTCATTAATTGTTAAGAACATAAAGTTCTGTGTATTTTGAAATGTCAAAATGGCCACTGTGAATAGAGGGGAGCGTTCTTAACTGGCATCATTTTTCCAGGGTTCATAAGCTAGGAATGGTAGGATTCCTCATGCAACAGGGCAGAGGTAGAGGTCCCCATTCAGGATGGCTGGTTTGTAGTGGTGCATCTCTTTACTCTACCCTTTTTTACTAATAATATTAGTAAGTTTTAGAATCCAGGTCATTGATATTGTACCTTCTGTAAACTTCCCAAACTATCTATTTCCTTATATAAGAAGATTCTACTTAGTTTTGGTGAGGGATAAAAACACTCTCCTATCTTGTTCCTAATTTTATCTTAGAGAAGTTTCTACTGACTCCAGTAAACTTATCCTACATTGTAGGTGATGATTCACACAAGTAATATCCCCTGTAAAACCTTCCCGCCTCTGCAATACAGTAATTAGCCATGTTAACTCTAAAATTGCAATCTCTCTTTTCCCCTGTCCTACCCTTCTCTCTTCTCCATCTTCTCCTTTTCTTCCTCCTCTTCTTCCTGTTCCTCATCCCTTTCTTCTTTTTTCTCTTCTGTTTCTCCTCCATCTTCTTCCTGATTACCCCTCCAACTTTTCTGTCTCCTTTTGGTAAAG
This sequence comes from Neotoma lepida, assembly GCA_001675575.1. Lineage (NCBI taxonomy): Eukaryota > Metazoa > Chordata > Mammalia > Rodentia > Cricetidae > Neotoma > Neotoma lepida. The sequence continues at coordinate 18,122 of LZPO01056632.1, forward strand.
ACCTCAAGGATAAAACTTTATACTCAGTAATGAATTATAGAATGAATAAGGAATATATGTATATATAATGCTATATAATAGTTCATAAAACACCAAAAATAAGACAATAATCACAAAACAGGCTTGACCATATCATAGTAAAATTCGTATTTTTTTAACTTATGTGTTAAAATTAAATGTCTAGCCTCAGAATTTGTCTCATAATTTGGTAATATTTTAAATGGTTTACAGACCTTAATTATCTCACTTCTCGGGACAGTGGTCATTGTCACAGGTATTATCAATATTTCCACTTTGTAGTTGAGAAGTAACACCTGCCTGGCATTGCCTCAGCTCCTGCCTTGAAGTTTGCATATCTGTATTTTGAATCTTTCTGTGTATTTAACATCTTCTGTGCTTATTTATTGTCCAAAATTAAGCCAGCATGTAAGAATTAATTTTTAAGAATATTTTATTTGATACAGTGTTTTCCACTTGTAAGCCTAGTTCTTGGAAGGTGGAGGAAAGAGAATGAGGAGTTCAAAATCGTTGTGGGCTGTTTAGGNAGTTCAAGACTAACTTGGGTTGCTTAAAATCCTGTTGCACACCCACTCCAAAACAAAAGATNTTGAATGAGTGAATGAATGAATAAACAAAATGATTGAATGAGTGAATGAACAAATGAATAGCATAGTCTTAAAGGCATAAACCTGGGGCTAGAGTGATGGTTTGGTGGTTAAGAATGCTTCCTACTCCTGCAAAGGACTTTAATTCAGTTCCCAGCACCCATGTCTGGAAGCTCACAAACACATGTAATTCCAGTTCTAGGGGATCTGATGTCTTGTTCTGTCTTTTACAGGTACTCACACACACTTATGTACACGTACATATGCATAACTGAAAAATAAAATCTGTCTATAAAAATTGCATAAACCCCATAACATGAATAAAAATAAATTTGTACAAAATCTCTTGAGAAAAATATGCTCAGTGGTTATGGGACTTGAAATAACTCATGTGGATATAGATTTTCTCCATTGTCTATGTTTTTGGAGATTAAATATACTTTGGAGGGAACGCTACCATTCTCTATAAAAAGGGACTGACTGTGTGTTATTAATATTATTAAAATAGCAATCCTATATGTAAAGATGCATCACAGTATGCCAGGCCATGTTGCACTAGGAGGCCATAATGCTCTTGTGAAGCTCTCATCTTCACATACGTTCTAAT
>LZPO01056634.1:0-19298 GCA_001675575.1 Neotoma lepida
TCTTGCCTGGAATTTCTCCTGAATTTCTCAAGGAGGGGTTTCATAAAAAGGGTTTTTATGTCTTGCAGAAAATTGAGTTTTGTAGACATTACCTAACTCTTGATTTGTCACACCGGGATCAATAACATTTCGCTGCTCTTAAACACACAGAATCACAGGGGACACATAATGTTTTTTATAAGTGCAGTAAAGTTAACGTGTTGTTGAAACAAAAACTCCTCTGACAGCCTTGTAATAAGTACACTCTGCAACTAGAAAATTATCTGTAATACTAGGAAAGGCAGGAAGAGCGCTTAAGAGTACAATGTGTACGTTGTTGGCATCAGGCACTGCGAGAATAAGAAATTAGGATTTGCTGGGCTAGGCATGTCAGAATGATTGCCGGGAGTCAGTTTCCTCAGAAGAGAAGCGGGCTGGGCCCTCAGGAGTGATGCCTGCCACCACGTTTTAACCACCTTCCATTGCTTATGTTTGGTCCCTTTGTTCTTTGAGGATATTCTGTGTTGGTTGCACAGAAAATATTTGAAGCTAGATAAGAAAAAAAAAATAAGGGGCACAGTTTCTACTTCTCATCCCCAAAGTACATGCCTGCCTGGTCCATCAGTTTCTTTTGGAATCTCCTCTGATATTCCAAAGATGTCTTCAGCCAATGTGAGTCCCATATGATGTAATTTGCAAAAGATATTTGGAATTGAAATCACCCTTGTATGTGCTTTCATTTCCTCAGTCCAGGGAGCCAGAGGATCCTGTGTTAGATTAGACTAGGTGGGCACGTGTCTGACTGATGCAATACCCTTGGGCCACACCACAGTGTCTTCTCTCATCCCCCTTTCACTTCATTAAATTTCCTCATTCCCCCTTTTCAGCCCTCTAAAGCTCCCTTTTTTGTCCATTTTTTATATTTTTTATTTAATTTTGGTGAATTGCATGAGTACAGTATTTACATTATTTTCTCTCTTTCCTCACTCCAACTCCTCCTGTGTCCCCCCATTCCTTCTCAGATTCATGATGTCTTACTCTTTAATTATTATTATATACATTTATATGTGCATAAATATGCATACATATATAAATTTGTAAAAAAAAAACAAACAAACCAACCACTTGCTGAGTCCCTTTGGTGTTGTCCTGTGTATGTGTATTGAGGTCTGGTCTTTTGGCATTGGATAACCTGTTAGGGGGTCTCTCTCTGAGAAGACTGATTGTCCCTCTCTCAGAAGCCAATATTTGCTTCCCCACTTCTATTTTCAAGAGAGGTAGACTGTGGATTATATTCTCATAGAGAGANCTGCAGTCTGTCACTCACTGATGCATGCATGACCTTTGTTTTGTTGGCAAATGTATTTCTCTGTCTGTAGGAATAAAGTAGTGGCCTGAGCCTGGGCATGCGTTGAGATGGAGAAGAATGGGCTTCACTGGTGACGGAGAGTGGTCCTCCCCCGTGCAGAGGCAGGTAGGGCTGGAAGCCAGTGGAGGCTGATCTTGTCACATCTTGTTATCTGCTGCAAGCTGGTTGCCTTCCTTCCTCCTCCAGCCCTTTGCAAAGAAGGTGGTTTTATGTTCATTTAATAATTACCCATTTTCTTGTACTTGTCGCCGAGAGCTTCTTGAGCCCCATCAGGTTTTCAGAGAAGCACCACTCACGCCCTTCTGCTGAACATGTTTTCCTTCCTCCCTTCTCTTCATTCCACTCTTCCCCTTATCGACGCTCTCATCAGCTCCAGAGCTCTTCAGTATTCCACTCCTGTCCTTTGTGAAGTGATTTTGCCCAGACACGTCTGGCTCAGGGTGAAGTGCCCTCCCCTGAGAGCGCGCACTGCAGCCCCAGGTCGCCAGCACCATGAATACATTATTATCCCAATTTCCATCCTGTTGCCACGGCAGCACTTTTGGAGCGGCTGGGTTATTAAGTCGTACATCACTAATACCCTGATATGAGCAGAAGTTGGATTTAATATCGGCCTTTGATCAGATTACCTCCCAACAGTCAGCTGTCATTAGAAAATTCCTTTGCTCCTTCTACCCTTGGAGCTCTGGCCCGGGGAGCAGAAGGGTGGCAGGCCTGATACATGAAGGCAATTTCAGCCCAGGCCTTGCACTGTACACTTCATTCATTTTCTGACCTTTCTGTGATTTGAGGAGATTCCATCCAGCCCTGCCTCTCTCTCTCTCTCTCTCTCTCTCTCTCTCTCTCTCTCTCTCTCTCTCTCTCTCTCTCTCTCTCTCTCTGTGTGTGTGTGTGTGTGTGTGTGAAGTGTAACTATGAAATTCATCTTTCCATCCTAGGAGGTGGGTAGAGGTATGTGTGAGAGGCAGCTTGTCTTTTGCCAAGTGATACTATACTTTGTTAGAAAGTGTCTGTTTTTTGCCTGTCCTCGGGTAATGTATAAAACATGGTGCTTCAGGTAGAGATGAAGGGTAAACTGATGTCCCCCTAAATGGCCAGCCTGTGTATGCACCTAACACTTCACTGAGCAATCTGTCAACATGTCAGCAACACATGTTTTATAAAAAGCCTCCAGTGGGAGCAAAGGCTCCTGCCAGGGCTTAGGAAATGCTTTGAATTCAGCAGATTTCTATTGCTGGAGTCCCCCGAGGTTCCTTTTACAATGCCTACATTTCAGAAATTTGAACTTGGGACCCTTAGGGGGTTCTCTCCGAATGCCTGAAAATGTAGAGTTATATTGTTGCGTGTCCCCAAGCGGTCTTTACTAATACCTGAATTCGGAGAAGCTGGAAATTACAGAGCTCCCCAGGGGGAGCTTTATCCACACCAGGAAGAAGAGAATAACTCTGCAGGGAGATTGCTTAATGCATTGCTGAAATAAAAGAATTTGAGAGAGATGGGTTGAAGTGTGGTTTTTTTTTCCCCTTCTTTTTCTGGCCACTCCTTCAGAGTAGCTAAGTCCTTAAAGACAAAGTCAGGGTAAGGAAGCAGCTGGGCTCTTTTTAATGAAATTTTAGATGTGGCTTTTGAAATAGTCAGATGCCTGGTGTGTGTGTGTGTGTGTGTGTGTGTGTGTGCCCCCACACGCACGTGCGCGTGCACTCACCACTGTCTTCTCCCTCTCTGGAAGCCACTTTTGTTTACATGCAAAAAGTTGTTTCCATTTTTCAGGCACACCATCACTTTTGTGTTGTTTCCTACCAGCCTGAGCTGTCTGTCTGCTCTATACTCCCACTGTACCTGTCTCTGTTCTTCAGACATATTTCTTCGTCTCTCTCTCTCTCTCTTTTATGGCACTTTCCTTTTATTACATCTGCCTGTCATGCTTGGGACACTCCCCCTTTCATAACTTGGGCTGGTGCCACTTTCCCTGCCAACTCTTGCTACTTTATTGAAGTCTTTCTTTATTCCTGTGACGCTCTGATTCCTTTTTTATTGTCTCCTAGCCCCCAGCCCCATCTCTCCTCAACTCAGGCTTGCTGGGACCCCTTGGACATTTTCTGATGAAATAAATTCAACCATTTTTACTGGTGACATGCCCTTATTTTTGTTGCTGTTGAATTTCAAGAGAGTCAGGCTGCTTGGACAGTTTAGAAGACANGCAAGATTTCAGTTCATGAATGTTCTAATGCAGGCAGTGAAATGGAAGGAGGGCAGTGGGCTCCATGTGAGTGAACAAACGGAACACACTTGTTCACAGCCTGCGTGCACACAAGGGGTGGGGGAAGGGAGCTCTTTCATAGTAAGTGAATAAGGAACCTCTAGTCCATTTCTGCTCTTTATTATCTCTGGAAAAGAGAAAGAAAAATATCCTCCATGTGTGTACTTTCTAGATCTTTCCTTGGCTGTCTTTTGACACCATGTCACCTGACCCTATCAGGAGGGGGCTGGGGGCTGGAGCTCATGTTTACCCAAGGTCCTCCTGGGATTGAACCCTACCTCTGTGTCCAGCGTCTTCCAGCTTCACAGACAAAGACAAGGGGAACATTCTCACAGAGCTTGCCGGCCAGGGTAAAACAGTTCCAGCTGTGGCTACTCATGAATTTTTGGGGGGAGGGAAAAAAAGTCTTGGCTTGTTTTTTAGGTGTGGTTACATTCATAGGCTTGTCTACAGCCATCAATTTAAAAAAAAAAAAACTGATTCAGTTTAAAAGTGGCCAGGGATTAACACACTAACTGTTTTGGAATTTGGCAAATTATAATATTTTATACTCTGGTGAACTATGGTAGGAGAGATTAGATCTTTATTTTTTGAAGTTAAAATGTGTCAAATGTCTTCAAATTTAGCCAAATTTGTCGTAGACCCAATGACTATAGCAATGTTTTATTTTATTTTATTTTATTTTTAAGTTTAAGGTCATGTTTCTGTGTTGAATAATTCTTCTGGCTGCCTTGTCCTAGCTTTCTAGTGAGACAAGACAGTGGAATTAATTATACTCGGTGCAGACACATAAACTTGGAAGGGTGTAGTTGGCGTTTCCAGCTAATGTTCTCTCTGGTACAGCTTACCCTGGGAGGGTTTTTATAGATATTTATTGTGGCCCANTAACTAGATACCAACCTCAGTTGTGAATTAGCCTGTGCTGGATTGGAGACCAGGAAGAGCCCTTGAACTAGACTCAGACGGTCACTTTTGCCAAGTACTGGTAATTTCACGGGTTAAGTTCAGAGCAGAGCTACCCTCACGATTAAGGGAGGAAAGCACCTGTATATAGTGTGCAGCCCCAAGTAACACCGGTATGGTTCCTCTGTGGGTAGATGGAGGTGCATTTTCCAAGAGGACTTCACTGAGGAAACAGAATCCTGCATAGAAGTGGAATCTAATCCTTCTTAGAACCCAGGCCAACCTTCCTGGGAGATTTCCATGGTCCTTTCATTGGACGGGTGCTTGCCATGTTGGTTGCACAGAAAGAGGTACTGGCTGCCTTTTAGCACAAAGCAGGCAACTGTGGTTGAAGTCATTCTCTGGATGCTTAATGCATTTGAGTGAAATGTTTTGTGCTTAAGCATCTTTGAGTATCCAGGGGAACACTTGGATTAGGGACCCTAAAATTTTTAAAGCTCTTTTTATCTGTACTCTATGTGGTACCTTCTACTTACAATCTTATGTGTTCTTTGATTTCCTGGTTACAGGGAAGCATTTTAATCTTGCTAGATTTTAAGTTTTGTTTTTCTTATTTGCAGGTGCCCCTGATAAAGCCCTAAAGGAGAGAGAGAGAATACAGCAAGGTTTCTTACTAAAATAATATTTCTGTTAGGTGTGGTATTTTGGTATATGTTTTATTTTATTTTTTTCTATTTAAGGTTCTAAGTAGTCTTTTCAAAGTGATTCTTCTGATACGTCATCACAGTTGTGAATGGAATATCATTCTTGGCCAGTTCTTGTTGCCTTTCATTTCCAGGCCTCAACACCTTCATTCTCTCTTTTTCCACTAGTATGAGCCCACACTCTATTATGATTGTACTTGGGCTCTGGCCCAAGTACTTGGGAGGATGGAGCTCACCTCTACAAATTTCCCCTTTCCACTATCTGGGCAGTGTGATTCTGAGCCCAGACCCTGGCTCCCCAAAGGCTTTGCTATGAAAGACCAGCGTGAACCTTGCTCTCTGATCTGGTGGTCTGATGTGCTGGTCCCATTGTGTCTGACCAACCTTTGGTTTTGATCTGCAGGCTTCTACTTTTCCCCTCTTCCCCTCGGATAACACCCCTTATCTTTCACCAGCCACAGACCTCCTTTCCTTGAATTATATTCTTCTCTGGCTTTGTCTGGCTCTAAGCACAGTCATTGCTACCAGGAGAAGTTGTTCTAAGTATTAGCAAGAAGGACTTCTACAAAAATACCCAAGGTGCTCCTTGTCCACAAATTCACCTTCAACCTATGCCCTAAAAATTGAAGGCGTTGGTTGTTTTGGTTTTCCAGAAACTTGGTTTAGTCCCCAAAAAGGGGTCTAAAAAAAATCCCATTTTCTCCAAGGAAAGATGAAAAGGTTCTTTATAAATCTTAACTAGATGCAATGCAATTTAGAACAAAAGTTGAAAATCTCTGCCCAGCAGAGGAATTGCCTTTGTGGTTCCTATGAGGTTCAGGCCAGTAGGGTCCTCACAAATGCTGGTACTCATGCTCACAAATGCCTCTGCTGCTCTGGCCACATGCTGAGTTACAGGCATCTGTCTGATAAGATACTCCCAAAAGCCCCAAGTATCTCTCATGGTGTCTGTTCAGTAACATTGCATGTTTTAGGACTTAAGAAAGAAAAGTCAGGTTCTTGAGCACAATGTTTAGCTCCCCCTTTTAGTGGTTGTATGGTTTGGAGAAGTTGCTTTACCTTCTGTGCTTTTCTGCCCACCACAGGAGACCATCATGCCCTCCACATCAGATGCCCTCAAAAAGTAATGGCAATTATGCATCTCAAGGCTGTTGTCAGTTTAGAAGCCATTGGAATGTTCTGTATGCATTGGCCATTATTGTTACTATACAGAGCAAGTCACCAATAATCCGTTAGATTGTGTACATATTGCATTGCTATGAATATATCCTATCAAATATGTTTTAAAACTCAGTATTTGAATCAGCAAAGTTCACTTGGGCGTTGTGAGTTCTGTGTGTGTTGCAGGAGTGGTGACCAGTTCTGGGACCTTGTCCATGCTAAACGAGTGCTCAACTACTAAGCTACAAACCTGGCCATAGAAAAAAGTTTTTCTTTCAGTAGAAAGTGAAACCTTCCACTTGCCCCTTTCTGTGCAAGAAGGAAGAGAACATTCCTCATTAGTATTTGTATTGAATGATAATAACCAAATCAAAGTAGGAAAGTAAATTTACATAAACAATTTTCTCATGGGTTCAAGTGGTTTTTGTTTGTATGTTTGTTTGTTTGTCTTTTCTTTTCATGACTATTTCTGGTTTCCTATGGAAATATTCTGGTGGATAATGGACCATGCAAACTAGTTTATACCACAGGAGTAGAGGAGATGAATGGTTGTGGTACACTAACATGTATGTGTGTGTTGGCATGTGTATATATCTCTGTATATCCATACATGTTGTATTCTTGATTCTTCAGCACTAGGTCCTTTGTTGAAAAAAAGTTTCATCACTAGGAAATAGAAATAAAGAAAAGGGGGATGTAAGGAACAGCTGGCTTCCACTTGATGGTGTGAGAGGGAGATGGTGTGGGCGAAGGAGAAGTTAAAACAGCATTACAAGTTCTTGATTTATTTCTATTCCTGTATATATAACCCTGGACCACTTCTTGGAGACACTGAATGTGAAACAGCTCTATCCCCAGAAGGCTGAGGAAGGTACCCTTTTCCAAGAGGCAATCTGATTTACTTCTGTGTTTAGTTGTTTTAATACTCATCATAGAACTGTCTAGACACAAATGAAGCAGTGTCAGAGTTGATTGGAGAAAACTCCCTATTTGCACGAGGGCCTCGCTGTACTTGCCTCCTCGTTTTCCCCTTTCAGAGGAGCCGGGGACTGTAAAACGCAGGCGTGTTGGGGATGCCGAGTCTGACCTGATGAGTGTGCTTAGCTAAAGATGTGCAAGCCAGATGGTTCTACCTTTAGAGGTCATAGGGCTTTCACCTTTGGGTGTTGATGGTAAAGAGCTGAAGTGCTCACTACTTGGAGACTTGGGGATGTTAATGCTTGTGTAAATGTTATATAATTAACTTCCAAAGTGTGTTAAGTAAAAGTCTGTAAATATGTTAATTAGGCCAATTTTCCCAAAATTTGTAATTATTTTTTCACATTTAAGAAGGTTTTACTATATATTTTCTGACAATAGTACCTAAAACAGAAACTTCTAAACACAAGTAAATAAAGAAAAGATGTGCAAGCCAAGTAATGGTTATTGTATTGTAAAGAGGCAAAGGAGGAGATACAAAGGGAGATTGGAGATCTTCCTATTTTCTTCCTTCCTTCCTTCCTTCCTTCCCTCCTTCCTTCCTTCCTTCCTTCCTTCCTTCCTTCCTTCCTTCCTTCCTTCCTTCCTTCCTTTCTTTTTACAATCCTTATCAATTTTTATTTAAAGAACTTGAAGTGTGTATATGTGTGTTGAACAGTACTATACTGTGGTCTCAGCTACACTGTGAACATTTACCCTTTTTGTGTGCTCCTGGTAGTGGGGCCTTTATTGCCTGTATACATACAAACAATTCCCCGACATTTTCTCCTGCTGTTTAAAACACTGAGTATGATGGAGGNAAGATGGCCATCTGTCAGGGATGTGGAGTAGGGATGAGGGTGGCGACCAAGTGTGGTGTGTCCTCTAAGGGGTCTTCCAGTTCTGAGTCTGCCAGTCTGTGAAATAACTTGGCCCTAACGTAGTGCCAGAGATATTTTCTTGAAACCTAATGTGATATCATATCCTTTATCAATATATTGTATCACTGCAGTTTGTGACATTATGCTGTAAAATGCTAGGCCATAAAAGCCTATAATTTATAAGGCTATGTTAGGTACTTACTTTATGTATTATAGCCTGATAGCCTTGTAATTCAACGTTGCCTATCATTTATTCTATATATAATTCCATGGAGGGTTCTGGTGACATTATAAACCATAAAAGCAGAGCTCAAGTGGTTAGTCATTAGAACCCCAAGATAGAAATACCTTGAATTACATTATTCAGTATTTATTATTTTCTATGATGTGAAGCTAATACGCTTTGATCTGAAACATTTTCTATTTACATTCCCCATCACGGTATTCATATACATGTCAATCATTAAGGCTCCGCTTTAGTACCACTTCACAGCCACACAGAGCCTTGGTTTTTATAGAAAATGTATGCTTCTTATGCAAGGACGTGTTGTCCATCATCCTGTGGAACAGTTCTTTCCCTTGGCTGGTTATCAAGCAGGAAATTGGGCTGCCCATCCATTGTGAAGTTTGTTGTTGTTGCCTATTAAGTTCAAGAGTAGCCAAGTGCATTTGTTTTTGAATGAAGTCTAAATCATTCATACAGAGCCTAGTCAAAAATAAACATTCCATAAGGTTCTTTTACACCAAACCCACTGTAGCACGGGTCATGGGCCAAGGCCACAGTTATGCTGAGGAATGTAGAGTCCATTAAAGCAGAATTGTAGAATGCTGTGGAGTATTTTTAAAAGTTGTTTGTTTGTTCAGGCTCACCCATCACATACTAATGTTTACTGAATGGTGTCTTTTAAGTTTTTTTATTTTTTATTATTTTTTTTAAGTGATGGGAATTGAACTCAATGACATGCATTTGAGACAGTTGTTGTACCACTGAGCTATTTTATCTCCAGCCCTTAGGAAGTTTGTTCTTTCTTTCTCTCTCTTTCTCTTTGGTTTTTCCAGACAGGGTTTCTCTGTGTAGCTTTGGAGCCTGTCCTGGAACTCAGACTCTCTCTGTAGACCAGGCTGGCCTTGAACTCACAGAGATCTCCCTGTATTTGCCTTCTGAGTACTGGGATTAAAGGCCTGCACCACCACCTCCCATTGTTCTTGATTTCTAAACAACTGCGTGCTCTCTCTTCTCCTTGCCCTCTTCCTTGTGACTTTTCCTTTTCAGGGACACTTTGGTTAGAAGAGCCATGGGTGGTATGGCAGATGATGGTCACAGCAGCAGCTGCTCTATTTCATTTGATTTTAGAATGAACATTACACCCCACTCTCCCCCTCCAGCCACTAAGTTCCACACTATTAGAGTCTATGTTTTTTCTTTCAGATTTTTAGAGACTCAGAGTTTGGAGAAAGAGAAAAAGGACCAAAAGTTAATAAAAGAACCAAACTCTAAAGAACAGAAGCCAACCCACCATTAAAAAAAAAAGGCTGGCTTTATAACATGGCCTTACTGTAACTGTTCACAGTGGTACAGTCTGTAGAGGGACAGTGGTTGCAAGCATTTGTTATTTGTTAGAAGTGGACGAAGAGAGGCAGAGATTTACAAATAAATGGAGAACAGCAAACAGACAGCTTTCCCTTTAAATCGTGGTGTGGTTTCTCTCCTAGCCCATCAGTGACTTGAAAGTATTGAGAGATAAACAACCCAAGCAAGGGCCTTGGATTCTTGCCATATGCTAGGATCTCAATTAAGGGATGAAATTGCAGGACACTCTTCAGTTAGATCACAAGGGAGGCTGGTATTGGGGGGCCAGCCAGCAGGCCAGGGCTGCTGTGGGCATGGGTAGTAGGGGCTCCTGGGGCATAACTACCTGCATTAGCATTGATGGCTCTTAGTGGCACAAATCTCTTCAAATCCATAAGAGAATAGACCCCTGGAAGGGAAGAAATGGCTGGAGAGTGGGGGGTTTAACTTTGCTTGAATCTCCTCTTTNTTAGACCTACTTGTCTCTTTCTCTTTGGCATTTGCTGATGAGTAAGAACCACAGGCCAAAGGGGGGGGGAATCTCAAATGGAAATAACTCTGATGCTCTGTCGAGGCCTGAGATTTTTAAGTGCTATTCAAAATCCAAGTTGCAGAGAATATTGGGATCACTGCATTTTGGGCACTTGAATAGTGAGTCTCTCCATTTGCGTGCTCATTTACATCACCAGCGCTGTCATATTTTGCTGTGGCACCATTTGCTCTAAGCATTGCATTATTGACTTAAAAGGTGTCATTTTCCAAATGACAGAGGTAAGGAAGTACATTTTCCTTATTTCATAATTTGCACACAGACTGCAGAAGACTTAACCATTGTCACAAAATTCGGCTATGATGGATCTTGTACTTTAACTGGATGGTGGGTGTAGGGAAATGTACCAGTGCATTAATTTTAATGGAATACTGTGGCATCCCTGAAAAATATTTTGAAAGTTAAGTCATGCTAATTTCCTTCCTTATTTCTTTCCTCATAGTTCGTGAGGTGTGATCATCATTGACTTTTTATTGTTTCATGTCACCAAGGAAAATTGTTGATTCAAGATAATTGTGCCTGTAGTTATATTTCTGTTTTGTGTGTGCCTTTTTATCCATTGATATGTTGTGCAGATACTAATTTATTCTGGTCTTGAGCTGAAAATAGATAATTAACTTTCCTTTACTTATGTTTGCCACAAAAAGAGTTCAGTACACACGCACACACACACACACACACACCCTTCCACTGGACATGTTGGTCCTGAGGTCTTTTGAGCATAAAACTTTCTACTCCCTTCACTTACGAGAGTTGAGGCTACAGAGGTACAAGCTGGAGGCTATAATTTCTATTATGATCAGCCCACCACTGATGGTTAATTTAGAAATTCAAACTAGACTTAGATTTGGGTTTTTGTTATCTTTAGTTACTACTGCTGTTGTTTGTGCCCGGTCACCTTTTGCCTTCCTACAGGTGAGAAGCATCTGCGTTGATGGTATGAGGGGAGGAGAATAAAGCTGCCGATGTGGGGTTTTTGGACCGGGTATAGAGTTCGGTGGTTGAGAGCTTGCTTAGCATCTGTAAGGCCCTAGGTTCAAACAGCAAAAATAAAATAAAAAGTACAGGTTATTGACTGGTAGGATGAAGAAGGGAAATGGGAAATTATAATATTTGATTTTGCTCTGAAAGTGTGTGTGTGTGTGTGTGTGTGTGTGTGTGTGTGTTACTATTTTTTTAATTTCAGACCTGGGGTAATTGGTTCACTTACTATCGATAATATACAGTCCTGTTAAACTCTCAATTTAGGATAAATGCTCACTAATTGGGCCTCTCTGACTATAAAGTTAAGGTGAGTGAAGTGTATCTGAGTTAGTACTGTTCATGCCTCTTCACAGATATCAAAGACAGCAATCCTCTTGGAACCAGGCAAGCAGCACTAATGTGTTATGTTTCTGTGTTGAGGGAAATGGGCCCCTAAGTACTTCCCCCATTGTCCAGTATCTGCTCTGAGTGGAACTCCATCTCTGCCTCGACCTATTCAGCATTAGAGTGATATTTTACATTGCTTCAAAGTTCTGTGAGTGTATATTGCTGATATGTAGGAAGGAAATAAATCAAGGGTTTTTCCGGGATTTCAAATTTTCCCCAAGGGAAAAGAACTAATATTAAGGCCTTCACAAGTGGGATTAATTTAGTNTATCTCTCAGGAGTCTATTGGGTATTATATTTATACATTATAAAATGTGTTTTGATATGCCTTAAATTAATAATTTTCTGTCTGCAGGGTGAATGTGAAGATCACTGTTTATGTCTGGGGTGGCGAGAGGGAACAAGAGGAAGTGAGGAAGATGTAGTGGAACCCAAGGCTGAATGGTGTAGTCTGCAGGTTATCACTATGGTAGCCAGATCATTTTCTGTGCTATGCTGAGCAGTTTCAGAGGTGGGGTGGACATAAGTGGCGGGAGTAAGAGGAGGCATTCTCCACTTTCCCCAACACCACTTTCTAAATTTCGCCTTTAAAATCTATGCCCTTAATTTTCCACATGGTGGCTGGGGCGAATTGCCAGACTTTCTGTGTCTCTGCCATCCAGAGCAGCTTCCCTGGCCGGCTCCTAGCAGAGGCTGTCAGCTCATCACCTCTCTCTCACTCCCTCACTCTGACTTCATGGATCGCTGCATGTGCTGGTGCTTCTGTGTCAAGGGGAAGGCCACAGCTGCAAAGAGGGTCACCCCCAGAGACCTAGCTTCCTGCCTCTGCAGAGCTGGCAACCCTGGTCAGTGTAGCCCTATGACCTGTCTCCTTTCCTTTCCTCACATTCATTTGGCAGGAAAGCCCATTGGCCGCTGTGCAGAACACTGACTTGCTGATGAGGGAGGAGAGAGAAGAAGCCATCTCTAAGAAGAGAACAATTTGACAACCTGTATTTACAGGGCTAGGCATTTTGAAAGTCAACCGAGTTTCTTACTGTCCAGGCAATCCTCTTTGTTGTCTTAAGCGTATAACTGAATAGGTTTGTTACAAACCCTGTCACTCCTGTGTGATTAGTCACCTGGGTGGCCTGCAAATCAAAGTGTAAAGGTTCTGCATGTTTATTTTGACTCACTCACAAGACATAGTCCATTGGAACTACTCAATTCACAGTTCCCTTGGGTTGCAGTAAAAATGCAAGTTTGACCCCCTTTAGACATGCCCTTCAGTTTTCCCCTATTTTTCCCCTTCCTTTTTTTACACCACAGTCTGGAATGGAAGAAATTGCCAAACTCTTCCTTTGCAAAAAACTTCCTTCGTGATAGAAAGGTTTATTCAAATACCTGTCTTATCCTTGCTGGCATTACCACAGCAGATTCCAGTAGCCCCACAAATCTTCATGAATCCCACCATAAATTTTTCAGTTGCTTAATGACTGAATGTTTGCACTATAGCAAGATTTTTGGCAATATTTTATACATTGGATATGGAATTTGTTTTGAACGAAAGCCCAGATAGAGTTTCTAAGTTTTTCTCCTTTTCTTCTTTATTTCCAATTTTCCCCCTTTGGGGTTGGAGAACACCCCCACACCCACCCCGTATTCTCTGCCTGGTTGAGCAGTAGGATGCCGAGNTACTAGTGTGCCTGACAGACATAAAGTTAAATATACAACAACGAGCAAGAATCCAGGGAACGAGCCATTAAGTCCCACAACAGGCTTTAAGATGCTGTAAATATATTCAAATGGCAAGTCTCCCATCCACGAGACACAACATCTTATTTCATTTTGAAAACAAGTCTGAAGAATGCCCCAAGAATTTTACATTGAATGTCTGGGGTATGTAAGTATTTCTTCATTATTCCAAACTTCTTGCCCACAACTGTATCATAAATACCCGTAGATTTGCCTGTATTGAACTTTGTTACATTTTCCTTTGAATCGAACTGTTCCCTTCTCATCATGTTGTGCTAGCAGAAGCTCCATTTTTCTATTATGTGTAATCTTTGAAAAATACACCCTACTGCCTTTTTGTTCATAGGCTCTGAGCCATGCTCAGCAGATATATAATTGTTTGGAATGGTATAATAATATTTGACTTAGTAATCACTTTTTCTTTTTTTTTTTGCATGTGACTGGGGCATAATACCTGACCAAAGCCTCACAAGGGAGGGTTTGTTGACTCCATGGTATAAGGTGATTCAGTCTTTTATGGAAGGAGAGGCCTGGTATCAAGCAGCACCATGGTGGAAGTACTGTATGGTTTGGGACTCCTGACCCTTTCATATCTTGGAGGAATAGGAAACAGACAGAACAGAAAGTGGAGCCCAGTTTAAAACCCACTGTTTTAGTTAGGGTTTTTATTGCTGTGAAGAGACACCATGACCACATAACTCTTATAAAGGAAAATGTTTAATTGGGGCTGGCTTACAGTTCAGTAGTTTAGTGCATTATCGTCATGGTGGGAAGCATAAAGGCAAACATGGTGCTGGAGAAGTAGCTGAGAGTTCTGTATCCAGATGGTCAGGCAGCAGGAAGAGAGAGAGAGACACTGTTCCTGGCTTGAGCATTGAAACCTCAAAGCCAACCCCTAGTGACACACTTCCTCCAACAAGGCCACACCTCCCAATAGTGCCACTCCCTATGAGCCTCTGGGGGCCATTTTCATTCAAACCACCACATTAAGATTCACCCCCCACCAGACTTACTTACTCCAGTTGGACCCAACTCCTAAAGGTTCTACATCCCTCAACAGTGCCACCACCTGGTGCCCTAGTGTTCTGTCCCATGGTGTGTATGGGTACACTTTACCCTTAAACCTCCAAGGCTAACATTGCATGGGGTTTGATGATAGCAAAAGAGCACTGAATCTGAGAATCACCCTATTCCGGGAAGACATAGGCTGCAGAACGCAGAAGTACCTGGCCATTAGCCATCTGCATAGGAAGGTGTCTCCAGCCCTTCATAAGCCAGGCTGAAAGAACCAGCAGGGTCACCCGCCCAGTTGCCTCCTGTTCCACCCCCATTTCCCTCTCTAACTCTGTCTCATGAAAAGACCTAATGGTAATTCTTTGAGTCACTTAGCAAGTAAACAGAATTTCAGACTTTCATTGAATTAGTAATGAAAATTACTGCAAGAAATAATCAGCTTTAAAAAAAAAACTCAATGATGATATAAATTATACCCCATAAAATTTGGTTCTGAAACATATTGAGAGAAGGATGTGATCTTCTTGGGATAATGTAGGTCTTCAGGGTTTGAACTGTGGAACTGGAAGCTGGTGGAACAATTTTAAGGCTTAACCAATGCCTGATCTGAACAAAATTGATAAATGAATTATATTACTGTTATGTAATTGTAATAAAAATGAGTTGATCCCAGTGAAGATACTTCCAGTAACATAAGAATGAAAACTGGAGAAAAATAACCCATAATGGTAGTTTTGTACAATCAGCATTTGATGAAGGAATTTAATCAACTCAGTTGGATATATGCCAGAAATTCCTTATGATAAAAATTCATCAGTATTGGTAAAATGTTGTTAAAATGCTTGTATTCAACATTTTCAGATTCAAACTGCCAGAGCAAAATGGCAGAGTAAACATTAGTGATAAATATCTAATCCTCTTACTTCATCCTTGTAGCTCTACCAAGTGGGTGGTTAGGACCTTCACAGAGGAGTAGTTGAAGCTCATAACATGCATGGAATTGGAGGCTCATCACCAGGGTAGCAGTTCTCCATAGCAGTCATGAGGGTGGAAAGGCCTTATTGTGTGGCAGAGGGTGAGTGGTGATGATCATGTTGATGACAATGATGATGACAGTGATAATTGTCCCTCCCCCCCCTTTTTTTTGGAGATAGAGTCTTGCTTTGTAGCCCAAACTGGGCTTGAACTTCTAATCTTGCTGCCTCAGCCTTGCACATGCTAAGAATGTCACCATGCCCAGACCTTCCTTACAGTTTTAAGTATCTATCCACAAAGAACAAGTCTGGATATAAATGCATTTTAAAAAATAGGTATTACAGTCATAAATTTGATATGTTAATAAAAAGACAAATAGTTTAGGAAGTAAGTTTTACATATGGACTAGGAAAATTATTGACCTAATTTTTTTTCATCAATCAGAGTAACTGTTAATGTACCTTGATCACCGTTGTTAAAGGTGGATAATACACTGTCCCCATATGCCAGTTGCTGGCAATGAAGTTTAAATGTTCCAGTAACATTGGATGCATTAATATATTTTGTTCCCTCGGGCTAAATAAATTCCATTCTTACCTTAGTTTTGATTAAGAGATTTGAAATTTGTCACAGCGTATTCTTGTCATCTAAAGCAGTACCTGAGTCAAGGAATTTGAGAACTGTGCAAACTAGTAGCTACAGACCAGGCAAGAGTGGGTTTCAGTGCCACTTCTAACATGCCACTGTCGCCCGCATCGTGTCACCTAGCAGAGGTCTCTAAGTCACTGTCCGAGAACATTCAAGGTAGACTAAGCTCCTTAGCAGTCTCCTTGGTCTTTCCTCATTCTCAGGTGCTCAGACCATCTTTACCTCACTCTGAGATTTTTCTGTATCTGCCATATTTCTGGCTGAAGGCCCCACAGGCCTCCTGCCTTTCAGTGGGACTCATACTAGCCAAGAACCAACACTGTGGTGGTCTTATTTCTCCCAGTTACTCCTTGGTTATTTTGATAATGACTACTTGCTTTTCTTACCAGCTCCGTGAAGGCATAGGTTATCTTTTTCTTTGACCATAAACGATACTTTGTACACATTTACAGAGTGATAAGATAAACTGCTACCTAGAGGAAATTGATGCTAAAGCCTAAACCTCCCA
Organism: Neotoma lepida; assembly: GCA_001675575.1. Taxonomy (NCBI): domain Eukaryota; kingdom Metazoa; phylum Chordata; class Mammalia; order Rodentia; family Cricetidae; genus Neotoma; species Neotoma lepida. Next base: position 16,585 of record LZPO01056634.1, read on the forward strand.
AAGGTCTTAACCTCCCCACAGATCTTTGTTTTTTGAAAGGAATCACCTTCGATTTAAATAAGCTAAGAGACAGCCTTTGAATTGGGCAACAAAGTGGGGAGATCATCCTAGTATTATGTGAGAACGCATTTAGGGGCACAGGAGTTGCTATGGAGAATTGCACAGCATGGATGTAAGACCCAAGAAAAGTTAGGGCCTTAAGCTCTTACTGTTTCCCCAAAAAGAAACAAAAAGTTGTGTTCACCCCCTGCTTCTCCTGTTCTGGGAGCCAAGTAGAGAAAAGAGGAGTTTTTACATGTCTAGCTGTCCTTTATAAGGTTAAAAGCCATTACAGTTCACTCCTTGATTCTCCTGTTCTAGGAACAGAGTAGAGAAAAACGTTAGGAGGGCAGAAGGAATCTTTACATTTTACCTGTCCTTCATAAGACTAAACTGTGGTCTGTTGTGCTCTGATTTCTTAATTGTTGCTTTCCTTAACTAAGGATTTTATAGCCCTAGTAAAAACTTAAGACTTTAGGCTGTTTGCTCCACTCTATTTGCTTGAAAGCACCTGACTCCTTTCTATCAGTGCTGGTGAGGGAGTCTGAGCAAGGGTGAGTCTCCAGCTCTGGTTCCAGTCTTCAGCCCTGGTGTGACTTTAGTGTATGGCCTCTGAACAGGGCTGGCTTCCTTTATGCACTTTACATGGGGTAACTTTAGGGGGTACCACTTAGGGGTGAGGATGGGGGATCTGAGACAGGACCAGCCAGCTCAGTTCATCGTGTGTCTTTTAAAAATTGAGAGTGGTGAGAGAGAAGATGGGAAGGGGAGGAGAGAGCTGAGACAGGAAGGAGAGAGCAGAGAGTGTAGGCACCCTGGGCACACAGGAGATGTTGCCCTCCTCCCTCCTGCTGTCCGACTCCAGAAAGCCATAGACTCTAGGAACACAATACTGGGTTAGGGGACTGCTGGAGCCCTGGTGTCAGCCAGAGGAGGAGCTTGTCTGCAGGAAAGCACTTCCCACAGATCTGGCAACATGTGTGTGTTTCCTGGCTGCTGTTTTGTCTTTTCTATAACATTGTACCTTTACTACAGGAAAAACAGAGAGAAAACTCAGTAGTTTTCTCCTTGGTTTGGCCAAACGGCAAATAAATCCATTTCCTTTATCAATTTGCTCCTAAATTCTGTGACGATGCTGCAGGTTTTCCGGTCTAAGTGCCCTGGTGACAAATACACACAACAAAATGTATGTTGTGACTAAAGAAATCAGGATGATGGCCCACTGATGGAATAGACAAGCCCTTCCATTTGGCTCAGTCAGTGTACGTCAGAGTATACTCCGTGACAGGGATGGAAAATGGCATAACATTATAAAATCAAGCAGGGAATCTGTCTCTTAGTTGCAAGCAGGGAACCTCAGGAATAAGCAGACAGATGGTGTATGGAGTTTGAGCACCCAGCTTTCAAGCCCATCTCTTCATGCTTGCTAATGAAACAGGGAAGACGTGGTTAGTTCTAAAAATCCTGAACTCACTTGCCACAAAGCCTGTGCCCTTTGAGCTCCTGAGTGCTATGATGCTGCTGCTGGGCCAGACTGAGGCTGTCTAGGGCATCCATCTCTGGAGATCCACACTTCCTCCTTACCTACACATGCCAGTGACATTCTACAGGATGGCAACTCACAGGCAAATGTCAGAGAAGCTTGCTTTGCAAAGTGTCCTGGATGAAAGGGTTCTGTAGTTGGCCATTTAAGTCTCTTGAAATTATGCCTTTATTAAAAATGAAATAAAAGTTGTTCCTTGACAGCCATGGGAGCTCTCCTCAGGACCCCCATATGTAATGAAACCTACAATGCTCAATCCTTTGTATAAAATTCCATAATGTTTGCATACAACCTATGCATATCTTCTTATACTTTATATTATCTGTAGATCTTTATATTATTTGTAGATTATTTACAACAGTTAATGCGAATGCTACATGAATAGTCTTATCATATTTTTGGCAATAATAAGAAAAATGGCTGTGCACATTTGGTTCAGGTAACCTTTTCTTTGTCATTTTTCTCTTTTGAGACAAGGTCAAATATTGTAGCTCAGGCTGTCCTCAAACTCAGACAGTCCTCCTGTGTCCGTGCTCCTTCCCCAGCCCTAGGTCACAGAGGCAAACTACTGTGCCCATCTTTGGCACATGGGTGCTAGGGATCTGAAAGGACTTTAGCTATGGAACCATCTCCCTAGCCCCTATAGACTTTGTAAAGAAATCTGTAGGTCAAAGCACATTTTCCCTGATGAAGATGTTGTCTCAGGCCGGAAGGCAGCTAGCTTGTGTCAGCTCCTCTTCTTGCCATGTTCTTACCCCTGCGCTGAGTTGACCAAGCTTCTGCCTCTCTTTTTCAGAGTTTATTACATTGCCCCAAATATCCTAGACACCTTAGTAGTTCCTTTGCCCAACCAGCAGTAAGAGAGGTGGCTCCCAATTTCACTGTGTGTTGGTTGTGTTTGGTTTTGCTATTTTACGGACAACACCAAGCCAGGTTCATGTTGTAAATAAGAGGTAGGGCTGTGATCTGAACCTAAGGCATCCAATTGAGAAGATGATTGTTTATCATTCTGCTTTACTCTCTCTGGATCAAACCTTGCAGTCATTTCTGCAGGCTCTTGGGTGGAATGTCAGAGTCCTTTGTGTGCCTTCCGAGCTATAATTCAAGGCTCTGCCTCATCTGCGCCCCCCCC
>LZPO01056635.1:0-13722 GCA_001675575.1 Neotoma lepida
AGACAGACACATAGACAGACAGACACACAGACAGACAGACAGACACACAGACAGACATAGATAGATAGATAGATAGATAGATAGATAGATAGATAGATAGATAGATAAGACAGACAGACAGATAAAAATAAACTGTATAGCTATTTTTCAATTCAGAAATTGGTCATCATGCCACTAAATAGTGAATTAGCTTACAATGGGAAGAAGTAAAATTTTTTCTTTCATTTGTTTTGCTGTTTATGTTTTTTCTAAAGTGTCTCAATAATCGAAAAACTGTAGGTATGTTCATATAATAAAGCTGGTGAAGATCATTTTTTTGTAGATATAGAGGCACCCCAATCAGTCTCTAGCATGGATTCTGCTTGGATTTATGTGCCTATCATTTCTCTGCTCAGCAGGTGCCAAGATAATGGGACCAAAATGGAATCAAGAACCAGCACTTAAGGCAAGGGGATCCAGTTCTGATAGGAAGAGATTTGCCAGCAAGAAACATTGTGTAATGTCTCTGCACCTAACAGTTTTTTTTTTTCCTGTGGTGAGGAAATATTGCAACTAGGTCTCTTATAGCCATCGCTGGCTTCAGACTCCTTATGTAAGTGAGGATGACTTTGAACTTCTCATCTTCCTGCCCCAACTCCCAAATGCTAAGATCATAGCAGTATGACACTATACTGGCTCTTCTGATAGTGTGTCCTCAGAACAAAACCATTTGGTGACCCATTTATAAAGAAAATATCTCTTAAGTCAAGGCATCTTATGAAGAAATGTCAAAAAATATATAAAAAGTAAATTAACTAGTGAAATTAAAAGAAATTTAGAGTATATACTATTCCTTCTAATGAAATATATTCTACTTGAGTTTCCCTTTGCATCTTTTCTAGGAGTTTCCACCATAGTTTGCTCTTTTTAGTCAGCATAGAATAAATTCTAGAACCCAAAGCATGTGGTTTCAGTCCATTTCTGCTGTTGTTCACATAAAGCTTTTGGATAATCATGTGATTATTTTGAACTCCTTTATTTGTGAATTGCAATGTGAATCATAGCTGCTCATTAAACACTGTTTTACACTCTGAACCACATGGTGTTTTATATATACACTCTTATTAATATTCATTAGTATATGAGGTCAGGCTAAGCCTGCAGAGAGGAAAACTGATAGAGATGATGATGATGATGATGATGATGATGATGATGATGATGATGATAGCACTTATTCCTATTGAAGGATTATTCACAGTTGAGACAAATGATACTGTCTTCCTTTAGCAGATCAGGTGGATAAGGGCCTAGGAAGGCAGTAGTCTGCCTGATTTCATACAGGTCAAAAGATACAAACTAAGATTCTGACTCTAATGCCTAATGCCAAAGTATAAGCTCTTAACCAGAGTGCACTGCTGTCCTAAAAGTACTTATTGCTGTACTTTCTGACATTTGTTGGTCAGAACAGAACTGTGAACATGAAATGATTTGGAAGCAGTGTGTTGATACTTATATGTTGGGTCTAATCCTCACTTTTCCTTGAAGACATTGCTCATTTCAAGAATCAACAAAACATTGTCAAATCCTGCAATTCAGTTTTGTAGTGAAAGTTGACAGAATGGACATAGCCATTGCCTTTGTTTATGTATTATCTTGGCTGAGTTGAGACTAATGAAGAAGAATTAAGCAGCTGTAGTAGAGAATCACATTGTTGCACGAATCCTAAATAGTCTCATAATAAAAACTGGGAGCCAGATATTGGGGTAAATGCTAAAAGATCAGAGGAAACAAGCCACAGACACTTCTCACCTCCTCAACTCCTCAGCCCAAAAGAGAAGATCTTGTCTTCACAAATCCTCAGACTGAATGCCTCTGAGTCCTCAGCTAAAAGGTCTTTGAGTTCCTGTCTCCTCATTCCTTATATGCCTTTCTCTGCCCAGCCATTCACTTCCTATCTCAAACTTCCTAGTGCTGGTATTAAAGGTGTATGACTCCCAAATACTGGGATTAAAGGCATATGCCACCACTGCCTGGCTGTTTCTCTTTTAAATTGGATTAATCTTGTGTAGTCCAGGGTGGCTTTGAACACAGAGAGATCCAGATGATCTCTGCCTCCTGAGTGCTAGGATTAAAGGTGTGTGACCACTGCCTGGCCTCTATGTTTAATCTAGAGGCTTGTTCTGTCCTCTGATCTTCAGGAAAATTTTATTAGGGTATAGCAAAATATCACCACATACATAATTTGTAAAACCTGAGATACTTATTATCTGGTCATTTACAGGAAAAATTGTCAATTTTTGCATTACTAATAACTAATATACAGCCTTGGATTTGCTGTCTCAAAACCAATTCTTGCAGTCACTTCCAGCCAGTTGAAATGCAACCAATAAACAAATCTGTGGTGTATTCTTGTGATTGAAAAGTGCTAATTGTCATTAGTGATGAATTAGACAGAGGAATGGAAGCATTGATAAGTCAATAGTCACAGAGCTGACAGGGAAACAAAGATTTCTGAATCTGAAGAACAGATTTCCTATGGCCTGAGTGTCTTCTCAGATATGGGGTGAAAGCTCTTTTATTTGACAATGTAAATCATTCAGAAAGTGGTTCTTCTTTCTGGGGACCATACTATGNAGCCTTATAGGCCTCACAGCACACTGTAACTCATGAGGAACCTAAATGGGCCAAGTCTAATGAACTATCTACCTCCATATAGGAGGAGAATGGAGTTGGAAGAAAGCTAACTGCAAATTTCAAAGAAAAAGCACTGTATAGAGAATGAAAGATGGGGGGGGGTGCTCTTCATTCTGAGACATTCAGAAATTTTATTCTTGAATAAAATTTAAATCTCATGATCTTGTTCTTAAATGCCAATCATAAAATGGCCATAGCACTATATACTTAACCTTGAGGGGGACATTGACTTTGGCTTTGCAGTGTAGCATGTAGAGAACAATGCCCAGTCAATTATCTGGGATGAATACTGTGCATGCAGATTTCCAAGACACCCACACCCCAGAGATAATGCCAGGGAGCTAATCAAATGCTTTTCTGCCTGCACAACTGTGATACCCAAAGCTGCTAGGAGCATCATTTTTAGACATCCGTGGGAGGGATTCTTTTTGTAATTCCAAATTTCTTCCACTCCCACCACATGTCTAGGCTGTGCCTTCCAGAGGCACTGCTACCCTTTCAGAGATTTTCCTTTCCTGCCCCCCTCCTTCCTTCCATCCCCTCCTCCTCATCTCTTTGCCATGGACTGGGAAGCCCTCTGGTCTAAGTGGCCCTCTAGTGTTGCAGCTGATGCTAAAAGAGCCAGCAGAATTCTACCAGAAGGACATAAACTGACCCAAATTGAGCTCCCAGAATGAAACTCACCATTCCCTTTTCCCAAAAACTTGCTTTGCTACTTTTACCCCAGGTATCATGAAGCATCCAAACTAAAACAAAAGATATTCAACTCTGATATCTTTTGACTAAACATCAAGTATAAGCTACAAACTTGGAATAGGTAGTAGACAAAAACGACATCCCATGATTAAAAGAATATCAGGTGGTTTAGCTTGATAGTAAACAAGACATGAGGAATTGAGTTAGCACAGTGATAAAGTAAATGTATCTCATGGCCTGTGGAGATCAAGCAAGAAAAGTTGCCCAGANATGTTTAAATTGTAATATAAAAACTATAAATGAAATTTAGCCAGAAATAAGTTAGAAGAAGATGTTTATGCCATTTGAGCATCAGTGAGACCATGAAGGAAGAGAGATCCTGCCAGGAATGCAGGAATCCAAGTAGGATTTGTTAAGGTCTTAGAGGTATAAGTTTTGTGGTAAGAAACATTTGAACCTGAATCTCAACTCTCAAACTCTAGATAAGTTACTTAACATTTATGTGGCTCAATTTTAATGTCCGTACAAAGGTGATAACAGTACATCTTAGACTTCATTATAATAAGGATTAAACAAATATAATTNAAGAACAGTATGCTGACACTACATTATTTTATGATGTACTATATTATTTGTTTATTAAAATATTATTTTNATGATCAAACTTCAACTTCTTTTAAGTATCCATTTGAAAATTAGGATTAATAATATATCATGCCACCAGATATTTGTAAAGATTAAATAAAAGAGTGCTTAGATCTGCATAAGGAACAATAATGATATAATTCTATTAGGGACAATTTTTAACTGAGAGACTCCTTAGCAGAGTTAATATGAAAATAATAAAATCAAGGCATATTTTTCTTTTATAAAAGAGTTCTAGAGTTAGGAGCCCACTAGTAGTGTTGGTTTAGAAGTCTGATCTGACCACTCTTGGATTTTTCCCCCTGTCATAGAACACAAGGCTTTGCATATGCTAGGCCAGTGCTACACAACTGAGCTATGTCTTCAGTCCTCTGTATTATTTATTCTTTTTCAAAATTTACTTTTGTTTATTGCTTTGGTGTTTGGTATTTGGTCCTTATATGAGATCCACATTCAAGGAAAGAACTATGAGGAAGTGGTGGTACTGGACAGATGTCCTCTTTTAGGAGGAAAGTAGTACCTTTTCTGGAAAATTCCAGGACACTTCTACCCACAACAAATTGGCCAGAACTGCCTCATGTGATGATACCCAGTTAAAGAGAGTGTCTTGGGTGTTTGTGTAGATTTATTGTCTCTTTCCTCAGTTGGAATTTTATCAGTGAATGTGGATGTCAGGCAGCATTGTGGATCTCTGCCATTGTACTGTTTAGTAATTTGCTGTGTGCCAAGCTCCACACTGAGTGCTAGGTATGAGTTATTTCACTCTTCAGGTTTAATGTAATAACATTTGTCATTAGTAGCTGCTCCTAATTAATAAATTAGGAGATAAAAGATACACACACACACACACACACACACACACACACACACACACACATATATATATATAATTCAGAAAACATAGCTCAGACATTAGGAATGACAGTGAACTCAAAGCCACATAGCTTGATTCCAGGACACTTTTCTCCCACAGTGTTTCTGAAAAGTATGTTATTATGAGTGTTTATAGTGGAAGCTTTTGTTGCTATTGTTGTTACTGTTTTCTTTGTGTTTTAGCTTTTGTTTGATAGTTAAGTGTTGCTACATTTCCTAGCTGCTCAAACTTAGAGTTCATACTCTGAACTCAGGTCATCTTCTTGCTCTGGCCTCCTGAATAGCTTGGATCATATACATGCAGTATGCACCTATCTATGGAAGAATGTAGTTTAATACCATATACTTTACCCTTCCCCTGATCTCCAACTCCACAACTCTGGCATTTAATGTTTTACAAGTTCTTGTGCTTCATACTGCAGCTATATTATGCAGTCCCCTTGCTACCTGACTGTGCTTCCTGGGTATATGATCCTGTGGTAAGCTTCTTTATACTTCTCTATCACAATGTTTATAATAAAATAAAAGAAATAGAGTTGGTTGAAGTCCAAAAGACTTGGGGTTCTGCTTTCCTAGGTATTGGGCTTGTTCCTTAGCTACCTCTAGGTTTTGGTTTTGCTAGAGGAAGGGACTCTGGGCTGGACATTCATAGTTGGGAAACAACTTTACAAATACCTTTTTTTCTTAACTAAGGTCTTCAACTCCTCCCTCCTGCTATTTTCCTCTGGCTCCTGTCCTTGTTGATTTATAGAACCAGAAGTATAGAACCAGAAANATAATATGAATTTACTATTATTAAGGAACAATATAATGGGAAAATATGGCATTATATCTTGGCTTNATATGTATGAATTTGGCAATATGCAAGTTCATTAACATCAGTAATTTCAGATCTATTAATATACNATAAATATGAACCTAGATCTTTTACAATCTCAGGGGAAAGTCTACTCCAGAGACAAACAATAAAGACAGATGACATCTCCATGCTTCTATTAGACATGACAAAGAGTAACTGAGTTTAGTTAATGACAGAGTCAATGATGTTTATTTATCTAAATTATATTTTATCCCAATTTCTGTAGAAGTCCACAAGAATTGTTCTTTTGCAGTTGGTACCCTTGTCTTCAATACCACTAGTTCATGAAATTCACTTCGTGACAATGCTCTGAACAAAATTCTTTCTAGAATGGTAAGTTTACAACCCAACCTGAGAATTCTTGGGGCAGAGAATGGCTAAGGCATAGGGAAAAAAACCCAACCACTGAGCACTACGGTTAAATCCTTGGGAACTGAGTGCATTGGTGTGAATCTAATTCTATCCATTAATTTTGAAGATTAGGAGTGGTTATATATCTCTTCAGCCTCTTTCTCTCCATTTGTCAATCAAGAATGAAATAATGCTAATATATGCCCGGTATATGGGGCTTAAATAAGCAGCTGTCATTTATAAGAGAAAAACAGGGCAGAAGCATGGGAGGACAGGTCCAGAATGAAAATGAACCCAGGATCCAGTGGACCTGCGGGTAGCCTCTGATGGAGATGATTTTCTTCATGATTGCTGGATCCTTGTTTCTCTCCCCCAACCCTTCCCAACAAGAGCTGCTGCTCTGAATTATACATGTGTTAGCTCCCTCCTATCTGTCCACAACTAGAGGCATGTTGGCATTAGCTCATGACAACTTCAGCTGACAAGATATTGAAATGTTGATAGCTCTGCTCTTGTTGTCTTTGTACTATTTGGGAGACTGTGCCATGGGATCAGCCAGGAACCTCTTTACTATGAGTCATCAGTCTAGAGAACTCCCTGAGATGGTTGAAGGAATGAAACTCTTCCAGGTCTACTTTTAGCAAGCAGAGCATTTTCTACCATCACCACCAGCTTCTTCACAAACAGCCTTATCTGCTAAGCAACATGGGCTGAGTGGATTACCTACAATTTTAGATGAGAACCCCTAGTCTCATGCAATGAAGCTGAATAGGACAGGTTGCAGCTGTCCCATGAGATGAGATTGGCCAAAGGCATGAAAACCTAACTCCGATTTTACTACAAGGTAGAACATTCTTCAACCTAATGACATTTAGTTTGAATACTTTGCCTTGGATATTAAAAATAGACTGAAAATTTCCTGTGGGGACCTCCACTACACTAATTCAGGTTAGTTGGTATGGATTGCCTGTGTTCTCTGTATAAGTGCCATCTGCAACCAACTCCCTTCACTAAGTAACCATCTCCTGAGACAAGTAAAATCTGCAGGGAAATTCCTTAGGATTAAAGGTCATGGCTGGGAGTCAGTAAAGTAACTGTTGTTAGCCATNCCCAACTAGCCCTGATCCCCTAGAGCAAGAGGGAAGAGGGGAGGCTCAGCTTCTGCTTTTGCAGCAGAAAGCGGGAACTTTATTACTGAGCAGATGATGCTGGGGAACATCTTTAAAGGAACACTCATTTCCTTTATTGTGCATCATAATAAATTCAGAGTTTTCAAAATGGGAGACTGTTGATTAGTCATATCTGAGTATGAATCTTTTAACACCCTAAGAATCCAAGGCCTGGAAGACAGCTCAGGGGCAGGTGTGCTTCCCTTAGAAGCTCTCTGTGTCAAGTTTTTTTTTTCCAATTTAAAGGAAAGAAAAGTTAACTAAATCTTGCTTTTTAGAGAAAATATGAAGAATGACTTTTCTTCAGAGTAATATGCAAGGATTTTAATAGTGTTCTTTACATATAAAATGGCAACTTCATTGCACTGTAAGGAAAACAATGGTTTCCTTCCAATTGTTCAGTATTTGAAATGAAAGTGGGAAAAGCCATCTCCTGTGTTAAAATCTAGATCTCTTGCTTCCAGATGCAGATGTCCTGCTGCAGAGCATAGGAAAAAGCTTCTGAAGTCCAGTGTGTTTTCAGGCCAGAGCCAAGCACACTGCACTTGGATGATCTAAACATTTAATACAATAAACACACAAAGAGAAGTCAACCCCTAATANCATTAGCAACTTCAGTATCTTTCTGGCCATTGTATTTATTTCTTTCATTCTTAACTGCATTCTCATAACCAGGGAAGACAGGAGAACAAAGCCATCTTAGTAGAACAAAGCCATTTCAGTATCTTGTTTTATATGAAGAATCAGCTGCACTTCAGTGGAATTCAGCTGGAAGATGTGAAAAATCTGTACCATAAGCCAGCATGAAATGTAATAATATCAGGAGCCTAAGTGCATTATAGAATAGAAAACCTTGTGTTAATGTTTGAAAGAATCAACAGGAAAATATTTTATCAATGAGGAAGATGATAGCCCAGATTAGAATATTCAACCATTGAGAAATGATTTTGAGAATTAAAAAAAAATGATTGACTTACATCATTCTTCAGTGGGAAGCATGATCTTGGAGAGCTGCATGGTGAGACTCAGAAGGGCAATAGAAGTATTTGCTGGTATATCTGCATATCCTCCTCCACCTTGCTAGAGGAAGATCCTCTCTTAGAACTCCAAAGAATTTCCTTATAAATACGCATATATTTTTCTTTCACTTGTAATCCAGTTAGACGATTTCTCTATTCTTTTGCCAAATTCAGGAAAAGAACACTGTGGACTTCTGAAGTTCTAAAAGAGGCTTGTCAGAGCTCACTGAGTTTGCCATTGACTTTCTTTCTGACATTAGCTAAACATGCTCAAGTGAGTGAGGCCCAAAGCAGAGAGCAGAAAGATGGTTGCATTTCCTGACTCAAGTGACAAATTCCAATGTTCCATTGCACCCTGTTGGCAAGATTGTCATGTTTTCTTCTCTCAGTATGGTAAGGATCAAGATGTGTCTATTTATCTGAATTGGGGTCTCTTCTGTCCTTCTTAACATCTTCCTTCTAGGCTGTTCTCAGTTGCTGTCATTATAAGTATCAGTGCTGTGAATGACCTTCACCAAGTAGTATGGCAGATACTGTGCTGAAAATACCCATCTACAATTCCTTAGTCCAGACAGCCACCTTGTGAGGAGGGTGAATACCCACACTCTGTGAAGAAGAATGGAACACAAAGAGCTTAGCTAACTCTCCCAGTTATGAAGTTACAGAGTCAGAATTTGAACTCTATAAAGCCTATATCTTAGGTCTTATACTATACCATTTACCAAAGCCAATAACTCCATAACAATCTAAAATTACCTTGTAAATAATCATAAATTTCAAACTTTAACTCTGCNTAGTATTCCAACTGTACAAATCCACTTGTTATTCTAACTGACCCCTTTCTTTACGTTCACCTGTTAATTCCCTAAAAATTGGGAAAATACACAGCCTTTTCTTACTCTCATATTTATACACATTTTAAACAGAGTACTTGTGATCTGTGTTGCTAAGATTTGTGCCCTCTAAAGGTTTCTGCAACATGAAGGCTCCATGCAGGTATTAAAGAACTTGGATTTGAATTTTCACATCGGTGTGCTTTATGTTGAGGCCTGTTCCCTTAGCCTCAGACTTTCTGGTCCACAGCCTTGTGAACCGAGTCCCTTGCTTCTGAAGCAAATAAAAAAGGATTTATCAATGTTCTTTTCAGTATGATCTTGAAGCAGTCTCCTCCTTACTGCCCTATCATACCTCTCAAGTAATAGAGACACAGACATTATCACAATTCCTCTCTGGTTATTATAGTATTTTCTATGAAATTTCCACATCAAAAGGCATTTTATTGGCTTCTAGCTCTTGCATGTGAAGAGGGTCCAGGTCCTACCTCTTTGTTTTGCCCAGTANTACAAAAGTTATTTTGGACATTTGAGAAAAATGACTGTGAGGCCTGTGAACCAAGAAAGCCTAGTTAACCATTTCAGGCTTAGGAATCTCATTACTCCTCTAGAGACAGAGTTGTTGCTAGGTTACTGTGGGTATTTTTCCTCCTTTGCTCTGCAGATTGTAGTAATATCAAATGGCAAAGTAAAAAGAAGTCACACTCCCTGTCCTTGCTCCTTGTCAGACTCTATAGAAATTCTGATCGTAAGAATGACAAGATAACAGGAGTGTTTGCAGCTGAAAAGCCTATGTTGGTCCCATTTTCTCTTCATAATAAACTCCTATACCACTGTGAACTGAACTTCCCAGAAGAAAAAATATATATACCTGTGGAAAGATTNTATAGTGCAGATTCCATGATTGTTGAAACCTGGAATAGTACAGATATGAAGTCAGATCATCTTCAGCCTCTTAACAGTCATACAATACTACCTCTGTGTTTGACTTAACATTTTTTCCCATGACTATAAGTAAATCTTTCCAGAATGTTCTAATGAACCACTGACTTTCAACAAACTATCAGATAGCACCCTAGACTTATAGCAGAGGCTTCTCACTTTGCTGGACCTGCTCACCTGGTATTTCCAGTAATTTGGAAAGTACATTCATTTATGTCTTTTTTTGTTCTGTTAATATAAAAACTTCATGAAACTATTACCATGAAGTACATGGTATTTGGCAAATTTAACTCCTAGTTCCTGGCCATGCTCACTCACATTTGACTCTAGAATAAACTCTCTGCTCTTCTGATTGAGGTAAGATCTGTGTTTTGGGGTTATCATAAACCTATGAGGAAAAATGATCAAATGTTTTTAATTTTTGAGACAATAGGCATAAAAAGTTAAAGAATGTCTCCAAGATATTACACCAACATAGAATCTAGATTTTCTAGCCCAAGATCTGACACAAAGACTATTCTAGAACTTACTGAAATTATTATCAACAGGATGAATGACAANTTTTTCAGAAGATGATAGGACTCTATGTTAGATTGTGGTGATATATTGTGTACCCTAATAAAATTTGCCTGAAGGTCAGAGAACAGAACAAGTCACTAGATTAAACATAGAAGCCAGGCAGTGGTGGCACACACCTTTAATCCTAGCCCTCAGGAGGCAGAGATCTGTCTGGATCTCTATAAGTTCAAAGCCACCCTGGACTACATGAGATTGACTCAGTCTAGAAGAGAAACAGAGCCAGGCAGTGGTGGCACACACTTGAGCGAGCACTTGAGATTTCATGCCTTTGTTTGGCAAGCACACATGCCTTTAATCTCAGGAAGTGATGGTTGGGTGGAGAAAGGTATGTAAGGCATAAAGANACGGGAATTGAGGCTTTTTTAGACTGAGGAGTTGGTGAGGTAAGAGGTGGTGGCTATGGTTTGTTCCTTTGTCTCTCTGATCTTTCAGCATTTATACCAATATGTGGTTCTGGGATTTTTATTAAAAGACCATTTACCATTCGAGCTACATCTGGTGTCCATGCTACATTAGAGGAAACATGATTTTCTTAAGCCAATTGACTAATTTTTCCAATTTATTCACTCAAAAACTGTTTATTAATCCTACCTAGTTTATTAGTCTATTTTTCACTGCTATACTGAACTGTCTGGGGCAGGTTCACAGCACAAATAAAGAGTTTTGTTGTCTCTCAGTTCCGGAGGTTCCAGAGCGCAGTACTAGAAGGGGATTTACTATGACTAGACGCCTCTTGGTCAGACTATATCATGAAGAAAGCACCCAAGGAAGAGAGATTGTATACTTCAAGAAGATTGCAGGGAGACAAGCTTCCCACAGCCTCCTNTATGTGCCCTCCTGATTTATTACCTAAGAATCTCATTCTAGGCTTTATTTCTTAAGATCCCATCTCTCAATGATTGGAGAAAATAGGATGAGATAGGATGATTTTGTTTCTGTATTAGAAAGCTGCTTTTGTACTGTATAAAAGGAATCAGCATATACATGTTATTGCTAGCTTAACACATACACAGCAGTTAATGGCTGGCTTGTTTTGAATTAAGCCCAGATGTCCCTGGAGTAGTACAAAGTTGTTACCCGCAAAAAATAAGCTTATTCAATGTTTGAGGAAGTATCTGAGCCCAGGATATCTATAGAATTAGAAAAGTGTGTAAGGAATGATAACAAGAGAAGCATGAGTGTCACAAGTTTCAGAAATGCAGCTGACCATCTCACTAATGTTGCAAGAATGAACTACGGAATGAGGGGTTGTCTCTTGCCTCCTTTTGATAAAACCTGCTGACTAGACATGACACAGTTCAATTCCTGTATTTATTCATTGGCCTCTGTGGTAATGGGAAGCATAAAGTCTGGCATTCAGGTTATGTCAGCATCAGCATACCATGTATCAAGCACTGTTTCAGCCATGGATTGTAGTAGTGTTTGCAATGTAGTGGTATTTGCTCTGCCCATGACCTTGGGCTATAGGGCCCAAAGGAGGCAGTGCTTCCTGCAGTTGTATATGATCTCTTAAAAGGAGAGGGAGAAGGGCCACATGCCCCTTCTCTTTGCTCCTGCCTTCGAAGTGGATTTGCTCCCAGTCAGATCAGAGGACGACTTCAGATGTCTACTCCATTCTTTTTCATGAGTGTATTTCCTCAATTTACCTTAATAAATTTCCCTAATACTTCTTAAACAGACTTCTGTGGATTCATCACTTTATCTGATGCCCAATTACGTGGATCTGAACCCCACATGCCCCTACTGGGGCTACATATGTGACCAAACCTTAATGCCCATGGGTAGCTGCTGTTTGTTTCACACCTGCAGAGCCAGTGTGAAACCCCCAGGAACTGTCTGACCCCTGCTCAGGTGACCACCTGAGTACAGTGGCTGTGTTGGGAGCCTGTAGGCCTGGCAACTCACGTGGCAGTAGTTCTTATAACCACTGGAGTTTAGAGCACCACATCAGAGAGAAAGGTGTCTTCTCTAGGCACCTTTCTAGTTGCCTGCTTGTAGCAGCTGGATTGAGTAACAGACCCCTGCCTGGTTAGAGACTACCAAGAGACTGTTCCTTTACTTTTAAAACTGTTCAATGTGGCTGTTGCCAACTCCAGTTTTTGAAACTTCTGGCGCCACTGCTGCCGCCATTTTGTGCACAGCTGTTACAGAGCGCACACATGCAGCTAGTCCTGCAGAGTGTCTGCAGGTGTCCCAGGCAGGACTTCTGATTGTTTGTTTGGTGTATTGCCTCATCTGTTGTGATCCTGGTAGCTCTGCCTAGTACTCACAGGTACCAGGGTGGTTGATTGGGTGAGTGCTTAATTCATGAGTCCATTCAGGGAGCCTGAGTCAGTTCACACCAGACCTGTTTTGGTGCTACATCTGTGACACCTACTGGCCAAGCAATGCTATCACATCCAAAAATCATCGAACTAGCCATTTGCCTAACCTGGTTAATTACACTTGGAACATCTAGACACATAGGACAATCTTTTGAGGAATTTGTCTGAGGTAAATTACTTGGTAATTTTACANTTTAGACTGATTAATAAATAAAAAAAATTAATAAAATTTTTTCTTTACAAATTTTGAATATTTCTCAAAAAATGGCAATTTTATCACTCAGAAATTTAAAACCTTTTTTGTTTATACTATGAATAAAATATTACAGGACATATATGATCTTCCTGGGATATATATAATGTTCACTATAATAGCAATTATCAATGATTTTCACATCATTGAAAAATTGGCTTAATAATAAGAGCAAATCTACTAATTTACCACAAGAACTTCAGTTCATTAATAATAACTGGACAACCAGATTTAATTCTATTGATAAGAAATATGAACTTAATGAATAAAACAATAACTCTTTAGAGCAATCTTAATGCCATTCAGATAATTTCTAAGGAGGAAAGATCATCACTAATTGATAGAATAAAGTATGTGGAATTGTATGTTTCTGATGAACATAAAAAATTGTATGATTCCATGAAATCTCTAGAATCCTTTACAACAGAGGAGGTTCAAACACTACAACAGACAGTAGTTAATCAATTTCAAGCTCTGGAGGAGTCTCTCAGTAAGGGTAATAAAGG
>LZPO01056636.1:6497-19257 GCA_001675575.1 Neotoma lepida
TAAGTGTGTATGTCTGCACCTGTGTGTATGTGCCTGTTTGTGTATGCATATGTGTGTTTGTGTGTGTGTGAAATCATTTAAGAATTTAATTGGAGTTACCCTCAGCAGGAGATAATTTTATTCCCAGAAGCNNTGAGTTACACAAAAACAAACAAACAACAGCAACAAAAACCGGTGTGTCAAATAAATGATGCTTCTCCTTGAGTTGTTATGTTAGTCAAGGATATCCCACTGAGTATCCAAAACAACACAGGCTATTGCTATTGCTTTAGGCTGAGAATCATAACTTGATGATAAGGTCCTATTCCAGATGATACCACACATTTGGTCACTACATAGAGAGAAAGCAATTGGTACTGACCAGAAAGCTTCTTCTTTCTTGCTTTCATTGTACCAGAAGATGTTGTGTGTACTGCTAGAGGGACAAAAGAAACCAACAGCTTTACTGAGCTGTGAATTCTGTAAGCTTCACTAATAACCAATTGGAGCCCATTACCCATGGTGGGACACCTTGCACAGCCTTGATGTAGGGGGGAGGGGCTTGGACCTTTTTCAACCTGAATGTACCAGGCTTTGTTGACTCCCCATGGGAGGCCTTACCTTTTTGGAGGAGGGGATGGGCATGAGTTAGGGTGGGGGGAGAAGGCTTGGAGGGAGTGGGAGAGGGCATGAGAGGAGGATCTATGGTTAAATTTCTTAATAAAGAAACAAATAATTTAGGGGAAAAAAGCAATTTGGCAAGATAGAGCCATAGCATGCAGCATTTTATATCTTTTAACTATTTTGTTGGAGAGTTATAGAAATATTGGAATTTTGGGCTGGAAATACCATTGGGTTCTCAGAGCTTGATGGGTTGTTCTACTAGAAACTTGGAAGATAATATTTCTGAAAGAAATGTGGACCACAAAGGTTCTGCTTGTGAGGTTTCAGAGGAGAGCAAGAATTTGATGGAATTGAGCCAATCTAATATTTTGATGGAAAAATCTGTGTGTTGTATGAACTGTTTGATCCCATGGAGCCACATGGTGGAAATGGAAGGAAATGACTGTACAAAGTTGTCATGTGACTTATTCAAGCTGGTGCACATGTGCATGTACACAAACACATATAATACATTAAATAAATAAATAGCTAAATAAATAAATAAATAAGTTAGGGGATGCCTCAGAGTTTAAGAGTATTTGCTGTAATGACAGAGGACTGGANTTCTAGCACCCACATCCGGTGACTCATATCTGCTAGAAAGTCCAGCACCCAATAAAGTCCAATGCCCTTTCCTGGTCNCTGTGAGAACCTGAATCTACTCATACATCTATACATGTAGACACACTCACACACACAAATAAAAATAAAATAATTCTTAAAATATTAAACAATTCAGTACACTTAAAATTTATGAACTTAAGTCTTAAATGTGATATTTGAATACATGAATGACATTTGATATCTCAGGGAAACACACATTGCCTTTTTGGAACAAGAATTTTAGGTGTTTACTGTTGAAAATTACTACACTGTTACACAGCACACCAGCAAAAGACAAGCAATGAATGAATTTATAGGAGAGAATGTTTTAATAAAATCTTAAATTTGGACTATGATTATGCCTAATAAGTAAGAGTTCTTTGTGCCAGCCTGAACTCTTGGGTGGGGTTAAGGACAAACAACAATATGAGCTCTCTCTACTTCCCTTGCAGGACTTTGAATAAACAACATTTAAATGCCTCTCTTTGAAATTCTCACCTTAGTTTGCATATATCATATGATTCCCATCCTGACTCTTTGCTTTTCTCTACTCAATTTGATTTTCCAAATTTAATACCTTATCTTCAAATGATAATCTAGATGGCTAGTTATTTGGTTACTTACTAAGTTAAATTCTACAGTTGCATAAAATGAAATTATAAAACAGAATTCTGAATTTTATTTACTCGCAATTATATTTCACTAATTAATTTTAATAATTATAGCTTGATGAGTTTCTTTTCTTAAATGTAATGAGTACATTTTATGTAAATTGTCACTTAATAGCAAAATACTAAGAATCCTATTACTATAATAAGGGCTCAGTTATTTAAAGTGATGATAATGAAAGTGAATTTAATAAGTTTTCTTTGTAGGACAAGAGGAGAACATTTGAATATGCTCTTTACTTGATGCAAAAATAATGGAATATGAGTGTATAATTTACATGTCATTTCCTCTTGTAATGAATTTTTCTTTTGTTTAAAATTGCAAAGGAGGTTTTTAGAGAGAGTAAAATGGAAACAGTGGTAATCATTCAAATAAAAATGTATTTCATATTCAATTATCTACATTTTCATGGAAAATACAAAGGGATGGGCTCTTTAATTTCATGTGAAACTGTATGTTATATTCTCACTAAGATTTATGGAGGGTTGCACAGAGGTAAACCATGGTATTCATACTCAAATACTTACTCGTGTATCATTTTATTNCTGTGTCAAAATCACACCCCAAATTCCCTTTAATTACTGTCTTCTCATTGGATTTTTGCCAATGAATACTAAAAATAGCAGTAATAATTACATAAGGAACATATAGTTTCTAGGGTGACTGCTGTGGTCAGGGGAAAANTAGCTAAGTTTTGTCTTATTGTCAGCCAACCAATAATTAAAGTCAATATCCTACTATCTTAAAATGTTTGTCATTATGAATTTNTATGTTAAAATACATACATTCATTTAATTGCATGTGCATATGTGTGTGCCTGAATGTATGTATATGCACTATATGCATGTTGAAGCACATGGAGGTAAGAAAAAGTCAGATCCCCTGTAACTAAAGTTACAATTGTGAGCCTAAAATACACATATACATGAAGGAGATCCAAGTGAAATCACCTACTAATGGGGGAGATGGAGCCCCAACTGGATATTACTTATCACCAAATAAAGCCTCTACCTTTGGAAATATATTACATCCGATNGAGTACTTGGGGCCCCACGGAAAGTGACAAACAATTCAGGTACTGCCAAGGCTGTTGGTTTCTCTTTACAAACTGAAGGTAAGGCCCTATTGCTTAAGACAACACCTATACAACTACTGAACATTGAGTAGTTAAGCTGAGTCCTACCTAGAGCTCTCATTCCTACTGACTAGTATTCATGCTACTAGAAGGTACTCTGCATGTTACCAAAGGAGAAAGGTAAACATCATCTCAGCTATAAAGCCTTTGAATAACAGTNGTATCCTGCCTGCAAGATATGCCAGTGAAATAGTGACACAAAGCTTGTGGAAGTAACCAACCCATAACTGATTGAGATTATGGCCATCTCTACGAGATGAAACCCACACATGACACTACCTGTAAGTAAGTCAAATAAACCTCATCAATTCCTCTTGCCAGGATGCCTTTACATTCTGAGCTGCAAAACCTGCGTTGAGGGGAAGCCT
This sequence comes from Neotoma lepida, assembly GCA_001675575.1. Taxonomy (NCBI): domain Eukaryota; kingdom Metazoa; phylum Chordata; class Mammalia; order Rodentia; family Cricetidae; genus Neotoma; species Neotoma lepida. The sequence goes on from LZPO01056636.1 coordinate 9,915, forward strand.
TTCTCTTCATAGTTGCAACAACTCCATTGGGGAAGCCTTTCCCCTCAGAGCTGTAAAACTTACAGGATGTCCACTAATTCTGGAACCTTATAGACTTTCCTGTCAATTAACTCAGCTTGAATCCTTGTCTGTCCTGAGCTCCAAACCTGGTCCTACAGTGCTTGTGTTCTTGTAAGTGTCTTTGGAGTCAGCAAAATGTAGTTATATTAAGTAGCATCTACAGAAATGTTATACTTACAATCCATTCATTACTTCTCAAAGGAGATTATTTGTGGCAATTTAAAAATAAGTTTTCATGTTTGGAGAAATAATTCAGTTGTTAAGACCATGTATTGATCTTGTAGAGGACCTGAGTTAAGTTCTCAGCACCTATGTCAGATGGNTNCCAAAGGCAAAGAATTCCAGCTTTAAGGCCTCCAGTGAATTTTTCTGGACTACACATGTAACTGAACATATATAGCGTACACTCCCACCTCCACACATATGTCATTAACAATATTTTTAAAAAATCTGGAATGAATTTTCTTGCTCTAAGNAATGATGTAATACATAAAATCATCTATAATTTTAACACAATATGCATTTTCTGCTATCAGGATAATTCTATTATTACATTCACAATTGCAAAGTGTATATTCTTGTTTTGATAAAAATGTCTAGAACACAATAACTTTTATGCAAATAAGTTATATTTTCAAGCTTCTTTTCAACCTAACACTCATAAAAACTTAATGAGAGGAGGCTTATTATCATATAACAGGGTCAAGTTGTGCTGACAACATGGACAAAAAACCAAAATTGACACTGGAAGAAGGAAGAAATCCTTACACATAAACAAGAGATCTCCAAGCAGTGACCAGTCAGTCTAGTCAGTCTACAGGATTTTTTTTTTCTGATTCTCTCTTAGTCCTGGGAGGCACTGTTTATTCACAAGCTAGTTCTCTTTGCGTGGAGATGGGTCAGAAGTACACTATATCACTAGAAGAACTTTGTTTTGAATATTTTTTCTATTTTTAAAATAGAATTTTAAATCAAACTAATAATTCAGTTTTACACATTTGAAGATTGTAGTTCATAAAAATTTTATCACATGACTATCATTATTTGAGAGTATTTGCATTAAGGATACTCAATATGTTTGGTAACAATACTTGAATATTAGATAAAGGTATGAGATGNCCATTTTATATTTACTTTTTAGTAATTTATAAAAAGANTATGAAATATAAAAAGAATATCCATTTATATTTTATCAAATATTTTTATTGCTTACTTAAATGCTTTCTACTTCTTAAGAATATATTTCCAAAAATCATATTTATTGCTGAAATTTACCATAGCAAATAAGTAATTCTGACTCTTGACTTGCCATTAATAGCGTTTCCACCAGTAAATTTGTTTCCTTCTAGTTCTTTGAGGTTAACTAATTATTTCATCACAGTTAAAATAGTATAAATTTTACTCTTTCTATTGAAAAGATATATTCAAAGAAAGTAGTTTNAGTGCTGTGCAGAGTTGTAAACTGTATGATCATCACTTTTCTCCAATCACTTGTGGAANTTGTATGCCATTAAATAAAAACGTCATTGTATTTGTATTTATTATTGACTTCTTTTTCCCAGTTCTTCATTCCCTTCTTGATGTACCATGTTAACACAGATAACTCATTCTCCTCTAGTTCTTCATTTCTACCCAAAATCCTTCCACATTTATGTCATGAGAATGTTCGGGGCCTTTTTAAACTTCTGCCTGAATGGAACTCAGCCAGCATTGGCTTTCAGGCAACTTAAGTGTGTGCTTGACCTTGCCTGCACTGTCTTACACCTCCTTGGCATGTCCATTTGGACTGCTTAATATTAGTTTGCNTGTGTAAGAGATAATTCTTAATTCAAAGTAGTTGTTTTAATTAATAATTCTTAAAGTGATAATAAGTGTTTTTATTTCCATTTTGTAGATTTCTAACTCTNAAGTTTGTATATCTCCGAAGCAGCTATGGATAATAATTAATATTTTTCTTTTATTGNAAACAATNANGGGGGANACAGAAGCCTAGCTGGNTATTTCTCATCATCAAATGATNCTTCAGTATTGGGAATAGTGTGGACATATNTGTTGTATTTCACTTACAATTTAGTATGTATTTGTTAAGTCNTNTTTATTATACTTCTGAGCTANTTTTNNNTACTAAAACTCTTGNCCATCAAAGTGATAAAAATNGAAATGAAAAAACNTTTATGCAAGTTTATGCATCATGAAATTATTTACTTGATGTATTTTTGCTTTTTCTTTGTATGTAAATGTTTTCCCAAGTAGAAAATGTTGTTCAAATAAAAAATAAGTAATTGAATTGAAGTGATAAACCAATATATATAATAANCATATATATNTNTNTANANNTTTNNANATATNTNTATNTNTNTNTNTNTNTATATANATATAANNNTTATATCTATATATAAACNTTCGGTTTGAAATAACAAGGGAAAGAAGTGTATGGGACATTCATGCTGGTGATTGCAGAATTGGTNCACTAGGTGGCGGAGCTAATCTATAAATCTGCAACACAATAATGCTTAAGAGGGCTTCAGTTTCTCAGAAGTGGAGTCTTACTGTTTTGAGTCAACTTTTAATTTATTATAACATTTATTTTGACAAGGTAGCCATTTCTTGTTATACACTTCCATAACTTTTACTCTGATACAGGAATGGTTTAATTTACACATGTTATACACTTAAAAGAACATAGAGGATCAGAAGTTCTTACATGTTTTGCATATGTACACCTTATTAATAACCCAACACCAACCACCGGATCAGAACGGTTATATTCTTAATGCACAGGAAAAATTCCTATTTATTATGAAATCACATCAACAAGCCGGTACAATAAAAAGTCTCTACTTTTCAACTAGCNTATCAGAAGTCATCCACTTACAAAACTTAGTAAGTAAAGGTTAATTAAATGCTTACTCAAATCACTCCTCTATATGACAAGGGACGGATATAAATGAGAGGTAGTTGTTATCAATTGGTTCTTTTTTTTTCTTCCATCAATCTGATTATAAACTTCTGTTTTGTGGGAAACAGTAAGAATTATAACATTTNGCGGAAAAAAATATTGATTATTCTTTGCTATGTGAACATGTAAGCAACAAACTTTATATCAAGTCAATTGTCTGCCATAGGGAACATTGGCAGAAAGTGTGTTTTCAGAAAAAAAATATTGGATGGACCATTTATCCTAACAGGGTCTCTTCTCAGCAACTTTGATGTTTTCTTAGTTTTAAAATAACACAGATCACATATGAAGGTTTTCATTTTAGCTACTTCAAGGTAACAATCTATATATTGTGGAAATAACTTGAAAAGCCCACTAATATAAGACTTGAGCACACCCATTTCGAGGTTTGAGAAGATTCACAGAACATACTTGGATTTCTTATTTGGATTTCCTTTTTCTTATTGGAAAAGTGGATATAGCAGAGAGTCATAGTTGTTGTAATGTAGATAATACAAACTTGTTTTGATAACCTTCAATTCCTAACTTTCTGTGCAAAATTTAACCCAAACTACAGGCAACAAACTACATAATGGGATGATGACTATCCTCAGATACTGCCCAGCAAGCACATATATAGCGATACCCAAAGAGCAAACAATTTGTGATATGAGGCAGAGATGATTCCCATGGACAAAATCCTGTGTTTCACCTCATTGCGGTCCAAATTATGTTTAGAATAATCTTGCTTGTGAAGACACGGTAAGTTGTCACAAAACCCACAGAAATATGAGAATAAGCTAAATTCAGCTGAAATAAGTTCTCAAACTGCTCAATGATTATTTTTCCACACAATGATTGCACACTGAGCATGCAAGTGTCGTCATTTGTGAGTCTGGCACAAAGAAGACAGGAAATAGGTGAAAGACTTTGCAGCGCCATAGCTTAAAATGATACATTTGTTTTTCTGTCTGAGACAGGATCTCACACTGTAGCCCTAGCTGACTTCAAACTCACGGTGATCCTCCTGCCTCAATCACATACACTTAGTCATTAACCAATATGCTTGGCTTCTTAAATTGTTATTTTGTTGCTCCTTATATTTCATCAATGGAGCTCCTCATAAATAATTTTCAACAGAATTCAATTTCCCTAGAAAACTATTTCCTATTGGAATAGCCTGTCTGATTGAGGCTCAGTAGCTAAGCTATATTCCTGTTAACTTTTAGTTTTTGTCCATAAATAAAGGCATCTTTTTGTAAAAGATGTGAAAGGTCAAAGGGATATGTGAAAAGAAATATGTATGTTGGAAGAGAGACAATGTTCAAGTAGGTGAAGATCAAAGATGTTTCCCTTCTTGTATAAGGAGGCCATGCCACTTCAATCATTATAAGAATCTCCATATAGTTCTATTTAGATCTATTTGAGGGCTCACGAATGAGATATGTGCACAAAAATATCTTCTAGCCTTCATCTCAACACTTCCATGATCTCTCAGCATATGGATGGAAAATCATATTTCTGGAGTTTGTACAGCAACTTTAGAAGATGTTTTACAGGGTCAACTGGGTATCAGTTGGCTTTAAAGTGACTGGAAAATAGACATTGATTCCAAGATATGAATTCTAAATACAGATAAAAATAGCTCGGTTTTATCAAAGGAAACCATGAATATTTCTTTCATTGTCGACTGGAACAAGAAAGCAAGACCTGCACCATTGGGAAATGAATGAGTCCAGACAAACAACATGGCATAGACACCAACTGAAATCTTTAAGGGTTTTTTGCCTCTATCAATGACATCAGTCAAGCCTCTGATGAGAGTGGTGAATGGTTAGCAGATGAAAAGTGTGGCAGGGGCCACCATTGATTTGGATTTCTGTTACTTTTCCAGGCTGTGAACTGGAAACATCTTTATTTGACTCAAATTATTTCCCCTGGGTTATGTGATTCTAAAAGAGATTGCCAACCTATGATAAAATCTGTAACTTGCTATTCTTCTAAAACAATGATGAATTCTTTAACTTTTAAAATACATTTTATACAATATGAATTGAAACAGTCATGTCTCAAGCTCATATATATTCATGTCTGAAATTCATTTAATTATCTGTGGATCAGTCTTACCTCCTCAAAGATGGAAATTATAATAATACTTTTATTTTGAATGTACAATTGGTCATGTATCACGGAGAACACAAATATATGAAAAGAAGTGCTATTAAAATTTTTATTAAAAACACCCATTAAAATAAATAGGATAATTTTTTCTATTTATTCCATGATTGTTGGAAAGTATAAATAGATCCTTAGAAAAATGCATTTAGAGCAAAAAATTTTCAAGACTCACAATATTAAATTGAGCCTTCAAAATTGCTGATTATATTATTCAAATACTATATATAACTAAAAGTTAAGGTGTTACAATACAATGGATTTTAAAGTCAGATAAGCTTCATTAATGAATCAATTTAATTATCAGATTAGTAGATTGAATGAAATCTGTGTTTTAGTATATATATATATATATATATATTTGTTTTGTGTTTAAAACAAGAAAAATAGATATTGAAGCAGAATAGATGTGACTTTCATCAATCTCAGTCTCCAGCAAGCACTTTGCCACACAACATGACACAATCAAAATCATCTTCCTACCCTCCAAATCCCACCTAAATATGTGATGAATTAAAGAGTAACTTCTCTATAACTTTGTTTAATTATAATTACATGCTTCAAATCCAAGCAATGAAACAGCTCAAGTAAGTAGAAATTTCAAAATAGAGGACAGAAAGTCTGGAAAAATCATCTGTGGACCAGATTTCCACCTAAACAAATCACTTAAATTTCCTACTTATTCTAAAATGGGGTGTATGTAATTTAAAGTTTGATGAATGATTGTCTTGTATTTATTTATTTACTTTTAGCTTCAAATCACTCTTTCCTTTTCTTTTTTTCTTCCATTCCTATTTTGACATTTTTTAAAAGAGCTACTGAAATTTNAAGTATTGAAATTGCACTAGATTTGAGGAAGATAANTTTTTTCTCTATAGTTTATTATTTTAGATAAAGGAGAAAGTTATTTTTGAAAAGTATTGAAATCAGCTCTAAGTCTGATACTGGCACCTGTACATGTACTATACATTGCGTTATAGAGTCTTAGAGTAGTCTATACCCATCTCTCACTCACCGAGTTTAAGCATTTCTTATGGTTTTCCACTCTCCCCTCCCCAGTTTCTTTTTCGAGATTTAGATTGGTATTTATTATTTTATGCTAGGTTAACTTTCCCTAGAGTTATATGATTCAATTTTTGTTTAGTTGTTTCATAAATAACTTTTGAAGAAAGTGCTGATGCCCTCTATTATTTATCCAGATGTTTATCTTATCCAGATGTCAAAAATTCCCATTACAACCCCTTTAGATCATGTCAGTATTTCTACAATTAGTGTTTAGTCTTCATTCTTACACTAACATATATATTATTGGTATTAGTGCACAAATGTTTTACAAAATGCAATTAACATCAAAGAAAAGTATGGAATTGACTATAATGTTTAGTGTCCAATATTAGTGTTTTCCATTTACTTTACTTTGTTCATTCTGGTGACCACAGGATACCACTACTTAATGACTTGCTGACATTTAAGGGAACACCCAATTAGAGAAAACCAGTTTTCTACAGGAATAAATTTTGTAAAACATCTTTGTCCTATCTTTCCATACCTCATTATGCATACTAGGGCAGTGAATACTAGAAAAAAGAAATGAACTCTTCATTGAGCAGCAGAATGAGAACAGTGATCCAAAGACATGCCATTATATAGAGGGAAACATTTGTCAAGAAAGTGGAAGTGTAAGTTGGAATCTTATTCCAATATTAATTATTTTCCTCTTATTGGTAAGATAAGGATAACAATATAGATCACATATGCATGTGTCTTGGAACATAAATTATTCTCCACAATCAAACCAGTGTAAGTTTGAGCTAAAAATTTACAATAAGAACATTTGCAACTGGTGCATTGTGGGAATCCCCATCTTATTGTCAAAAACCATTATCCAACATCAAATCAGAGTAGTAAGATTGTAAGCTGCATCTTGCTTTATTAACTCTTTTGTGTTCTTGAAATGTACAATAAACAATCATTCAGGCTGTTATTGAACCTTTAAATATTCATTTATGTAATGTGTGCAACTTCATTTTACAAAACTATACTTAAAACATTTTATCCCTATTCTTTTTGGACATTATGAATGGTTGAATAAGAAAATATTAACTATCTATTTAAAGAATAAAAGCATAGCCCCTTCAATGACCTTATGATGAANAGTAAGAACAATATTCTGACTGTAATGTATATGCCAACAGAGCCAGGATTGCAAATGGAGAGCAGCTAAGAAAATGGTTGTTGACTTTCATTAACATTGTAGTTCTGCTTCAGTCAGATTTACTGAGTGTCACCTACCTGTCTCTTATACACATCTAGATGTGTATAAGAGACAGGTGATCATTGTTGAGCCTGTCAACTGTGTGGACATTGTTTAGCAGCCAAAATTTTATAGTCTGATTACAAAGAAGAAAAAATTAAATGATCAAATACAATTTTATGTGCTCAGATGAAAATGCCCAGCATGAACATTGAGGCATCTCCTCCTTTCCTTATTGTGTTCATTTCAGGGAGTGAGCAGAATTAATAAGTAAAGCAGAATGTTTGGGGATGAAACTAATGGACAATAATAATGTAGGATTTCAATTATAATCCTGAGAATTAAATATGTAGGTATGGTTTCATTGCAATTCCAANCATTGGTTATTTTCCACCATTTAATTGTTCCCATATTTTCCTAATACATCCTTTATTATCTCTAGAGCAACTCATGTACTTGTCACTATGTAAACCTCACCCTAAGGGAATGTCTACAACAAGCAAGTTGTAACAACTGAAGAAAACATACCCAAACACTCTTATATTCTAGAGTGTTTTATCTTATGATGACCTGGTTGACTTGCAATGTCCTACTTCCAAAGACGTTTAAGTAAATTGATGCGCACTTTTCATTGATTCTACAATAATACTATAACTCATTCAGAAATCTTGGATTTGACAGATGTTAAGTGTTTTTTTTTTTGAAAATCCAGAATTGCATTAGGATTCCAAGGTTACCATGTGAGGGTAGAGATCTGCAAGTCAGAACTGATTTTATGAAGAGTTTATTGCAGAAAAATGCTGCCCGTCATCATATTGGAATCACAAGATAGGGAGTTAGGTCAAGTTGGACTCACCTTTTTGTGCACTTGCATGAGATGTGGCAAATGAAGTAACACTATGTACTTGAACTTTTCTTATATACCCTTATACCTTTTACTTATCATTACTTAAGTATCATCTAATATAATAACACTAAAAGCTGCTTGTGAAAGAAGTTTCCTCATCAATGGGCTTGATGCACTGTACGTAGCCACTACATAGAAGAGAATGCATTCAGTATAGTTATCTCAGTCTGTAAACTATCAGCTCAAGAACAGTGCTAAAACCTTGTTAAACATAGTATTACCATACAATTTCTCCTCTGCTGCACCATATTATTAATTGTGAGATCTGTAGAATAAACCCACTATCAACCATTTGACTTAAATATGTAATTACTAAACCAATGAAAACTATGGTAATTTAAAAGCATAAAAACAAATTGTTACCAATGATGTAAAAATTCACCAGATAATTATATAATTATCATATTAATGATAACTGAACAAAATGACTTTGATGTTTGATCTTCAAAAATATCAACATAATATATAGTTAACAAATCATTCTTGTCAGGAAGTTATGGTTAAAATAAAGAATGGAATTAATGAAAATAAAAAAAAATAAAGTGTGCAAATATATATTCACTATAGAATAAACTCTAAACAGTTAACATAGCTATTAATGTAAAAATGTCATGGAATACTTATATATAAAATGAAAATAAGAGAATAACAATTTTATTCATCTTAAGTCTCTATATTTATATAATCCAGCATTATCCATCATAGATTCCTTTGATTTTCTCNAGAGTGAAAAAATGTGGTCACATTATTGTGCAATTAACTGAAAAATAAATTATGTTAATATTATAATGTTTGTTAACTAAATTTATTTTCTTTAATTCAATGAGAATTATATATTAGAGTTAAAATATTGATCCTTTTCAGTACAANTGTGCATAAAAATTTCATTAANACAGATTTAATACACTCATTAAAACAGATGTCCATATGTTAAACTAATGTTTATTTTATATTTATTATTGAGAAGATAATTTACTTTCTTTAAGCAATGTGTATTTTATTATTTCTA
>LZPO01056638.1:3878-14966 GCA_001675575.1 Neotoma lepida
ACACACACACACACACACACACACACACACACACACACACACACACACACACACTAAACAGTTTTTTAATGTCCAGGGACATTACATTGACAAAGGTGGAAAGCTATATAACAAAACAAGGGTTGGAATCATGGCTCTCATTCTCTAAGCATCTCTCTCAATGCTTCAAATGAACCTAATCCCATCCTTGTTCATTTGCTTTGGGCTTTAGTTGAGCTAAAGTTAACACCCATTTCAGAAATTTGATCACTGCTTGTTCTAGAGGTGTGGATACATTACCTGTGCTAACATGGCTTTGCTAATAACGGCAAACTGCCCGCCTGTGCACAGCATTTGGTCCTGNGGCTTTTCTTCTGGATTACACACTTAATGCAAGATTTCCACCTAAAACTAAAGATAAGTCCACAAAATAATGACATTAAACTACAGCTTTTGGTCTGTATTTGGAAGGAATATAATCCAGGTTACAAAATCAGGTNCTTTGCCCCCCANTTTTTTAGCTCTGCTTAAAATAAAGCCTAGAAACAACATATTAAAGCAAACAGGATTCACAGAAGGTGAGGAAAGTAGTTAGGTTCAATTTTAGCACTTTTTTTTTCCAGAATAATTCACGTTAGAGTTGCATAGAGAGGTATGTGAGAGCCAAAGCATGGCATCCGGTTCCCTGTTTCATCTGTTTTTCTTGGTAGGTTAAATGTCAGTGCATACAAGTCTTCCAGAGGAATTCCAGCTGCTCATACTTGTTATACCTACACACACAGAGAGATACACATACATGCACACACACACACACACACACGCACACACACACACATGCACACACACACACACACACACACACACCACTTCTACTCTTGAAAAGATCGTGTCTAGCTGGGCATGGGTGGTGCACGCTTTTAGCGCAACACTCAGGAAGCAGAGGCAGGTGGATTTCTGTGAGTTCAAGGCCAGCCTGGTCTATATAGTAAGCTCCAGGACAGCTAAGGCAACATAGTGATACCATGTCTCAAAATAATTAATAATAATAATTAATAATAATAATAATGATAATTAACTGTATCTACAATGGAACAATGCTGTTGTGATACAAAGTTCATTTGCCATAAGGTAGCTACTCGAAGTCATCATAAGACTTTTCAAAATATGTGAGTTCCTTATCATTTGCATTTTTAGCATGTAACTTCTGAATGAGGAACGTGATATCCTTTCAATGAGTGTGGCAGAACGATCCCCTACACAAGAAGGAAGCNCTCTCAGCTGTATGTCTTAGTTTTCCATTGACTTGTGAGTAAATTTGAACAGACTTCTTTAGACCGCTAGCCTCCTCGGTTATTGTTGCACCAAATTCATCCATTTGTTCAATAAATATTTGGCAGGTGATTACTAAGTAGCAGGCAGTATTCCAGAGAGTGGTTCTGTTAGCTGTGCCAACAGCAAGGTGAGCATATCTAACAGTCATGAGTGATTCTATCTGACAGATAACANAGTGAGTGAAAAGCAAGTGGGCACTAGAAAACTGAATTAAATCTTGGCTTCAACACTTGGTGAGGTCTGTCAGTAACATCTCTAAAAAATACATGTCTTCATTTTAAAACAGTTATAGCTCAAAAATTATGTAATAAAGGCCTCNATGTGTAAGCACTGGGCTAAATGTTAGGCAATCAGATAAGGATTCTGCCATGGCAGGCCGTGTATCTCAAGCTCATGAGGTCTGTGTATGTTCTTACTACACCATTGAACCTGATGAGTGTGTGTTTGCAAAATCTGCTCTTGGGATCACTGGAACTTTTTCTTCAAAGAGTTGAGCCTTGTTCCCTCGCCCCTGGATACAGGTTGGACTTGGTGATCTGTCCCTAACACAAGAGAATATGGCAGAAGTGAAGTTTTTGAAGGCAAGTGATAAAAATCCAAGTTTCTGAAGCTGGAGAGATGAGATGNCTCAATGTTAAGAGTAATTTCTGTTCTTGCCGAAGACCAANATTTGCTTCCTGGCACCCTCACGGCAGCTCACAACCATCTGAGCTCCAGTTCCAGGGAATCCTACAGCCTCCTTCGGCCTCTGAGGGTGCCAGTATACATGATGCACATACATACATGCAAGAACATACTCCTATGCGTAAAATATTTTTTTTTAAATAAAAGAAAACACTAAGTTTCTACCTGGTTATCTCCTGGGTTGCTGGTTCTGGAGAAATCTAGCTGCCAANTATGAGGACACTTAAGCAACCCATAGAGAGGACTCTCTCAGGGAGAAACTGAAGCCACCCACCAACTAATAACAGCGTGTCAGTTATGGGAGCAATCTGCCTCAGAAAGATCCAGTCTCAGTTAAGTCTTGAGATCACAGCAGCCCTCGCCAAAATCTTGATGCAAGATTGTGAGAAGCTCTGAGCCACACCCACAGCAAAGTCACTCCCTAAATTTTAATCCATGGGAATGAGTGGGCAAGTCCATTGCTGCTGCNAAGAAAATTTTTTTCAGGGGTGAGATGGGACTTGGGGGCGCTGTTGTGGAGTAACAGGTAGTCCACATAGCTAATGACAGGAACATCTGTCTAGATATTAATATAAACAATTCGGCAGGAAAAAAAAACCTTTCTAGTTTCCTATAGTTTATTAGCCACATTAAAAATGAAAACTTAGGTAACTCCCACAGACTTCCACTATGTCCATTACTGTAGGATAAAATCCATACTTCCAGGTCCANTATTCAAAACACTACAAGAGCCAACTCTACCCTAGTGGTTCCCCTCTCCTTTCCAGCGAGACACCGTACTCTAGTCGGATGAGTCTTCTTTTCACTAACCAGTTACTTCTAGAACTCCTGTCTCCAAAATCTTTAACTTTTCTTGTTCCATATTGATGCTTTCCCTTCCAAAACCAATTTAATTTTATCCTAACTCTAAGCAACATTCTTTTTAACTTCCAGTAGATGTTGTTGTTAGCATTACTTCATTAGTAATACTAATATAATAATAATAATAATAGTACTAGTAAGTAGTAAGTAATACTAATACTACTAATAATAAGTAACAAGTAACACTAATGCTTAGTGTCCAAGTGCTTATACTATTGTTGCATAGTCCTACTAATTAATGAGTAAATATTTTTGGAGTATCTACCCTGTGCACAGGGCTGTACCAAATACTGTTCTTTAGGTATATTTAACTTTTTTATTTTCAATCAGTAATGGCAGGCAGTGTGTGTGTCTTCACTTTTCAATTAGGTTGTAAGCAACTTGAGGATGGAAGGCATCCTCTTCACAAGACACATCCATANAGATAGGAATTTCCAAAGGCATCATTGTACTATTTCCATATGGGACAGCTATTTCAAAATATCAAGGAGATGTTNACACATCTCATTGTTCTTAATGCACAGCACAATGTTATCTGCCAGTGTGTGAAGCACATTTTCATGTGAAACTACATTCCTCTGAGCATGTCANTTAACTACCAAATCATTTTGGAGGAACACCTGCTCAAGAAGTTGTGAACATTTCTATCCTTTGCACCAACCTGGAGGTACTCTTTGAAAGACAATAAAGAAGAAAAATGCTAAGAGCATATGACCCGCCTTCCTTTCTCTTTAGTTAATGTATCCCACTCCTCCCATCTGNCTTAAATTGTATGAATTTCANTTGAACTGTTTGAAGATAGAAAGCATGGCACACCTTGCCTTGAACGTGTCTAGGCTATAAAGAATAATTCTCTGNATTTCAAAAATATTGAAAATGAAGGATAGAAGGAAGGAATTTTAGGGGGGAAATGGAGAAAAAACTGTGGGAGAGAGGTCTACAAACATTGCAGACCTGTAACATTTCCAATCAAGAGACTGTGAAAAAGGATTTTCCAAACTAGAACCCCATTTCCGGTTGGTCACGTGTGCCTACACTTCTGAGCCATGTCCCCTCCTGCTGTAATAGGACATCCGAGCTTCGTGGTCTGAAGTTGGCTGTGTGTGTACGCATGTGTGAGAGTGTGTGTGTGCTGTGTGCTTTGTCANACACTTCACAGTGAANTGTTAGCATTGCTTCTCTTTAGAATAATGCAGGACTTCCATATTTTACAATACAAATAAAATTATTTGATTCATCAATGAGCTTGGACAGAAAAATACACAAATGGTATAAAATAAAATAAATTCAGTTAAAAAAAATTCCACTGGCTTCTCAACCCCTTCAAAACAAAGATGACTGCTTTTAGTTCCATCACCTACACTTTTAATAAGCACCCTCCTTAGACAATAGACTCCAAATTCCTGCCCTGTATCCCCACCCATGACAGCTGGAATGTTAAGATGCTCATTGCTAACTCACNAACTCCTACAGTCCCTCAAGACACCTGCTGAGACACAACTACAAAACAAAGGGTTTCTGGCTATTCTAAGATGGGTCCTATGGGGGCCACAGCAGAGCCCTTGGCAAAAGAGAAATTGGTAATGGTGATTCTGGCTTTACTTTAAATTCTGGTTTTTTTTTTCATTGTTGAGATTTTGTATTAATTTCTAAAGTAATTTAGTTAAAATAGAATTCATCTCGAAACCCAAGTTTTTTGCCAACTACCTGAATTTGAGCTGTCTCTGCCTTGCTGCACCCCCGTCCGGGTCCTAGGCAATGTCACCAATTTCATCTCCTTTGGTACCTTTGTTCCTGGACTTACCTACAGCATGGGATGAGCATAGCTACGTTAGCATTTCTAATATTCTTATTACGCTCCTGTAGACATGCTTCTGTGAGTGCTCATGGTTAGCTTCATCAGTGCTCTCGATACATAACAGATGCCCTTTAAATATGGGATGATAGCAAGANTATGTGTTGGGAAATTTCAAGCAAGTTCTCCTCATCTCTCAATAATGACTAGACACTAGGATAGTTTAATAGTATTCGATAACTTATATTATGGTTTCTATATATATAATGTTATAAAAATAATATCCATAACTAAAGCTGTTATACTTTGAGATCAAGCACTTCAGTATTTTTGAATTATTAACTTGTTTAATTAATTGTTAATTTTTTGTAAATTAANTGTAAATTTACTGTTAATACACAGTAACTGCATAAACTACATGTCATTCATTATACAGCACCTGTATACAAACATGGACACTGCATCTCAGAGCATCTGATAGACTTGTCCAAGATGTGTTTAAACAGGCAATCTCAACTGAATCTGTGATTCCAACATCTAGTTGCCTCTCACAATGATAGAAATTTTATTCTGATTATAAATATGTAAGTCTATAGCCAAAACAAGTGTAAGTCTCATATTTTAAAGTGTGAAAATGTTATAGGGCATTCTTACATTAAATCACAATGGAACGCCAATTGGCCAGAGAGAAAGAGAATAGTATTTCTGTGGCATTTCTTCCACATGGGCTACTTCACTCTAAAAATACACTGGTTCATTCATCAAAGACAAAGGACATGATGTGACCTAATCAGAAACAATGAAAAACTTAAACAGCAAGAGTAACATGGGTGACNGAGTTTGGTAGGCCAGGTTCCCTCTGTGGGGCTTGCGAGGATGTTTTAATGAACAGTCACTTGGGAAGATGTGGTCAGCCAACCGTGTCATTGATCCCTCACCCATGAGCCAGTCTGGGCTGTCTTCTCCCCAGTAACTGAAGGAGATTAGCTGGAATGATATTCTTAACTCTGGATCATGGCTTTGAATGGATACTGGAGAAAGAAACTCAGATTGGTGACCTCAGGAAGTGACGTTATTGTTCTTATAAGAGTGTTTAATTATTCTGTTATTCTTACCTGTGAATGTGGATATTCACGTTCTTTGTGTGAGAGTAACAGGAGGTTCTCTGCTTATTTTGAAGGGAAGACGAGACAAAAGTGTGAAAAAGACAAGACATAGGTAGCTTCCGTACCAAACCCCAGTGTAGCACTTTGGGAAGTTTGTCAGACAAAGCTCTCAAAGTGGGGGCGATACAGAATGGATAGAGAGTAAAATAAAACAGACCCACTAGCACAATCAAGAGCTACTCATTATCCTAATTCTCTGCTTGATAAACCAAGTTCTGTTGTACTTTCAAGGCATTTCCGGTTATCTGATATAACCCTGTGTACCTAGCTCAAGAGAACATGAGTTGAGAAATCTTTTCGTCACACTGTCTGGCATTAGGGTGTGGCCACCTACACTGCAAGCTCCAATCAAGGCTGGAGCTAAGGAAATGGGCAACTGACAGCTGGGCCCGCAGCCTGCTGGGTAGGAGTCGGGGCAGAGCTGTGCTCCCATTAGCTCCCTCTTGCTTACTTCAAAGAACTCTAAGAAGAACATCAAGTGGAATAGGGTCCAATATAACCTCCATCTTGTTTCTATGTGTCTCACAGAATTCACCTTCATGTTGTCATGGAAAGTGTCAGTAATGTTTACAAAATGGTCATTAACTGTGATTTAAGAATGAGGGACTGGGTATGACATTCAGAAAAAANTCCCGAATTTCCCGAAATTTCTTAAGCAGCTTGCAAACTATTAACTCTCTTACATAAAAATATCAGTGTCTCCTATGAACTTAAAATTTCTAAATATTTGTAATGTAAATTTCAAGGTATACCTAGTTTGGGACAAGTAATGGGACTCTAATTTTCCATTTTCAATGTAAGCATTATCGATTTTTTTGGCATTTTAATTTTTCTTTATTAGTTCTTTTTATCTCTTTTTAATTTTTTAAATTTAAGATATAATTACATNCTTTCACCTTTCTCTTCTCTTTCCTCCTGCCAATCNCTCCTGTGTACCTTACCTCCCATTTTCTGATAGCATAAGTCATATTCACCTGTGTCTGAGAAATGAAATATCAAGGCCAAATGAGCTGTTCGCCACTCACTCACTACATATTCACACAGAGTGCTTTTACCATCCTTTGGGGGTGAGTTTACTATCCACCCCTATCCAAGCATGAAATGACTGGATTTGTATGTCAGAGTGAAACAGGAAGGACGGAAATGTACAGGTTAACTCCAGGACACATTTCATCAGACTTGACTTGACAGCTATTGGTTTTGGGAGGTGATAAAAGGGAGAAGTCGAAGATGAATCAGATGTTTCTAAGCTGAGCGATGGACTGGTGGTGCTGGGGTGGATGAGANTGGAGAAATCAGATGGGGCAATGCCTAACAAGTGATGAGTGGTGCTGAGCCCTGACCAACCAGGACAAATTCCTGTCATCCAAGTACAACAGTCTGCATGGAGCCCACAAACCACCAAGCAACCAATAATTTCAACTTTCCTTCTCATTTTCCTTAGACCCACTGACAGAAAAACAGAGCTCACCATCATGGCCAAGATCAATCAATACATTTTAAGCCAATCAAGANAATAAGGAAAATGATGAACTCTGAGTCCCTCAACAGTTCCACGGATTCGTGTGAGTTCTAGAGAGCAAATACACCCTGGAATCCAGCACNCAGGCCCCTANCTTCCCCTGCATGACAACCTCCCNGGCAAAATCAGCAGAAAAATGTCTCATCTCCGTGACTTTCTTAACTCTCACCCACAAGAGATGCCTCATAGGCTCTTTCAGCATAAGATGACTCAAGAGCTTCCTCTTAACCATTCAGGCATCACAGCTAAAACAACCTGCGGGGATCCCATGGACCTGCCATTGGTCAATAATTTCAATCTTCCTCAAAACAGTGTNTCCACAACCTGCTGATAGGTAGAAAAACCAATTGAGGTCACTTTCCCATCTATAGCAGTGCTGATAGGTAGCGGGCAGAAGAAAGCAAANATTGAGGCAAGCCTCAGGATCTTGATTGTAGGCACCAACAAGCTAGATAAATGCACAGATGTGTAGGTGAAAAGTGGGTAAAAATCCAGGCTTGCACATGTGAGCCCTGGTGAGTTCTTAACACTTGTGTGCTTTCATTTTTTTCAACTTTCAAAACAGCTCAAAGTGGCAATATGTTAACTGAGATAATATGAGCACAGGCCCCAGCATCTGTCTTCCATATAGTGGTGTCTAGTAAATGTTTCCTGTTGTTATTTTCATGTGTGCCTACATACAAAAGATATGCTTTGGTGNTCAAAACACATGCTCGAAATATTAGCTGAGCTTGCACTCATCCAAGCTATGAAATCACATCTGGACAGACAGAATTCAGTGTAACTTTATGATAGCATAGACTGGTGTAATTCAATTGACCCCTGCCTGCTCCCAGCTCCTATCAGTTCTAATGTGTAAGGTAGATGAATTTGCTACTCTATGAGCAAATAGGTATATTAGGAAATGAAAGCTTTAAAATATTTGGGTTTAATTCAGTATGTGTTAATATTTATACAATATACTTTTCATTATACTTTAAGAAATATTTTCAACTACTTGAAAATATTTCTTAAATATTTTCTACACTACAAGAAAATGTGATGTCTTGCTGGTCAGGACTACATTCTCTGGCATCTACTGGTCTCAGTCAGACAGTATCTTACTGGTCTTAATAAACTGTCCCACAGCGGCCAGCATGCCCTGGACCTTCTGGATATGTGTATAATAGAAGGAGAAAACTCCATAGTATATTATAGCTGAGCTTAGTCTGAGTGTGTGCTGGAGAGGTTTGTTCTGTTTGCTTCACTTTGCTCGTAAGTATGGAATCTGCACTTTGAAGTTCATCTCTTGACAAGTTCCCGCATGTGGAGATTGCAAGAGGTT
This sequence comes from Neotoma lepida, assembly GCA_001675575.1. Taxonomy (NCBI): domain Eukaryota; kingdom Metazoa; phylum Chordata; class Mammalia; order Rodentia; family Cricetidae; genus Neotoma; species Neotoma lepida. The sequence continues at coordinate 12,542 of LZPO01056638.1, forward strand.
GGACTGACTTCAAAGTTGGCACCACGGTCGCTTTCTGCCAGAACGAAGGAGAGACATCAGGGCCTGCCTACCAGGCTNGGGAGGTTTTCTTTCCCTGCGATTTGCTATATGCAAGAGCTGTTTGTTGCAACATGAAAGAGTAAGAGAAGGCAGATGATAGCAAGAGTAAGCCTGCACAGGCGCCCATGGCTTCAGAGTCTACAGTGGCTTTCTCCCTNACCCCAAATCCAGACATCTTCAGTGCCCAGACATCAAAAACACTACAGAGGGAGTCTTTTGAGTTACTTACTATATTCTTCTGAGTGGTTTAAAGAATCCTACAGGCNTGCCAATCTATTGTGAGAGCAGAATGTGGCCGTGGGATCACAAATGTCATTCTCCCATCATGACCAAGTTTCATCAAAGGGTGTAGTCTAATGCCTCATCTTTATTATTCTATTGCCCAACCAGTAGTGTAGCCCAGAAAGGGTTTTCCCTCTTTAAAACAGGATCTGATCTCTGTGATACTACANAGTCACAGTGATGCAGCGTGAGTCAGAGCATGCTACACTGAATCCTAATATCAGGGAAGACTCTGAGATGCACACCCCAGAGCCTCTCTCCATATTTCCTGAGTTCATGACAGAAGAGCTTACATTTTTAACCCTTGATGTTTAGTCCTCTTGATATGTGATGAGACTTGAAAACCAATCACTAGCAACTAGATGTAAGAATTACGAGTTTCAGTAGCTTAATATTAGAGTCTAGGCAGAGCCAGGCTGCCTCGGTCTGACATCACCACTCATCACCGCAATCTTAGTTCAGTTTCTCAGCTTCTGTGTGTATTAGTTTTCTCAGTTATGAAATGAATAATCTAGTCCTCACCTCCCTGAGTGCCTGCCACAGAGTATGAAATCAATAACTATTTATTATTATTTTCTTTCCTATTAGTCAGATTTGATCTTTCAATATTGTAAGCAAATGTGAGACCCAAGCCAACAACATAAAAATACCTAAATCCAAATTGTCATTGAAGAGTTATGGTTTTTACTATTGGGGTGAGGGTGGGAGTGGAGTGGGCAATCCCTTCTATACTAGTCTCCAGAACAATACTTCCAATAGTATAATTGTGGGGTTTTTTTTTTCTATTAGTTGTAAGTTGAAATTCTGAACATTGTTTTCTTTTACTCTTATTTGCCCACATCTAGAAAGGATTAATAGTTTAAGAGACTTAATATAGGCTCAAAAATCTCAAAAACAAACGACAAGCAAAGATAACCGGTTTCCAATACCTTTCTCTTGTGTCCACATGATTGAATTTTGGCAAATCACAATCTCTCTGGGCACTGCGTGTCTTGTGTGTAATATGAACAGGTCCCTTCTAGTCCTGATAACAAACCAATCAGAGCTTTTTTTTTTCTTTTAGGACAAGGCTTCTGTGGTCTGAGAGACTACCAAACACACGCTCAGTGTTTGGACTGTCCCCTAATTTTGTTCTCCGCCTCCAGACATGGTCACTTTATATCCAATTACTACTACAGTGTGCTAACAGCTACCTGTTCCAATGGTTTCTCATCTCCTTTCCGATTCTGTTTCTTTCAGAACCCTTCTGATCAGGCCTGGAGGGATTGCTCACTCTTCTGTTTCTTGATTAGCTCAGTGGGATGCTGAGGCCTCTGCAAGGCTTCCTCCACGAATTTCCAACTCCTATCATACTGCACCAGTCAGTTTAAGACCACTCATTCCCAAACCTTACATTTCTTTCCTGAAAGTTTCACAAGAGAATTTTAGGTAACTGGAAAAAAAATCTTTTAAAGTGACAAATTGGTAAAAATGGGTTGAAAGGAGCTAGCAAACTGTCACTATGGGTGAAATCAATCCATTGCATCTTAAAGTAGAATATCCGAGTTCAATTGTCAATCTGTGCTGATTGTATTATTGTTATAGTCCATATTTTCCTTCTTAAGTCTTATATACTGAAGATATAAAGGACACGTAAACTTCATTAAATATGCCACCAGTCTGCTACAAAGAGCTAATGCACACACCATGCAAAAATGAAATTATCCTGTCTTAATAACAACCTAATTAGTTCTCATTGACAACTTTACATAATGGCTTATGGGAAAGTCCTTCAGTAACAGGGTGTTATTAGGGTGTAAGGAATTGCTTTTTCTGCACCAAGGGTTTAGATGCTTTACACTAACGGAACTGATATCTTTTGATTTATACTACTGGGCATGACTGAAACAGATTCCACATGGTCCTCATCCTACCTCTCATGACCAGGTGACTGAAAAATCACCGTACTTATTTTAAAGTCAGTAGCATGTCACTGTTACTCTTCAAAAAGGAATTCAGCGTCGTATTCTGGTACACTGCCAACTGTCATAACTATTTGAAGTTGATTTGGTAAAGTTGTTCTATCAGGATCCTTTGAGGAGGT
>LZPO01056641.1:0-19165 GCA_001675575.1 Neotoma lepida
TTAAAATTGCAGTGTTTTACATAAAATTTGTCTCAAGTATTTTATGATATATTCATACAAATAATATGTATATACATTATTTGATCCCATTATGTAGAATTAAATTTGTACCCCAAGGCTTGTAAATGCTAACTTAATTTTTAGAGTTAAACAAATTCTTAGAATTTGAGGGAAAGAGAGATGGTTCATTTATTAAGAGTACTTGTAACACTTCAGAGGTTCCAAGTTTAATTCCCAGCTATTATGTCCAGGGCCTACAACCAATTTAGCTGTGGCTCCACAGAATCTGATTTCTTCTTCTCACCCTTCCAAAGAGTGCACTTGGATGAACACGTATACACATGAATTCACGGACATGCGCGCGCACACACACAAACACATACAAACACAAACATACACACATCTTTATTTAAAAGAAGCTTATTTTGTCTTGCACACTTAAAGTTGTGAAAGCTTAGTAACCTGTTAGCAATGAAAGAACCAAAGGCATTTTAAGGGCTATGAGAGCTTTATCAACCAAGAGATTAATTCTTCATTAAATATTTGACACACTAATGATAATTACAACAGTATAAAAATAAATGTCTTGATTTGTAATTACTGGAAGTGCTTCTTGGAAGAGGGTATTCTGCCACAGACTAAAAACCATTTTTAGTTTTCATGTGATTTTCTTGGCTAAATAGAGAAACCTAAACATTAACAATCATCCAAACTAGAGTAATGTATTATGAGAAAGAAAACTTGATATTTCTCACAGTGTCAAGTCATTCTCACATTTTCTCCAATAATATATGAATATAAATTCTGAGGTAGGCTGGACGGTGGTGGTGCACGCCTTTAATCCCAGCACTCGGGAGGCAGAGGCAGGCGGATCTCTGTTAGTTCGAGGCCAGCCTGGGCTACCTTACCGAGTGAGTTCCAGGAAAGGTGCCAAAGCTACACACAGAAACCCTGTCTCGAAAAAAAAAATTCTGAGGTAACAACATAGGCTTGTCATTTGATAAATGAATTCTTTCAAAATACTTACCATATATGACACTCATTTTTCTAATCATTTGTAAAATATGTGTGAGGATTTATTTTTAAAAGTTTTATGGTACAATTTTGTCCATTTATTTCTGGTAGAAAACTCATTAAGCATATCTCATGTATGTTTGCCTGGTAAGCATCCCTCAGAAGATTTACTGATTGTGCTATCCTTTGCTTCTGTTACCTAATGGAACAGAGCCTGGGACACATAGGCCTTCTGTGGATGCTGAGCTTTCTGCTCTAGCTTTGAAATTGCAGTAGCTGTTATTTCTGTGTCCTTGACTCATTTCATGATGTCTCAAAGACACATCAGTGAAATTGAGTGCCACAATGTGTTTCTTTTTATCACATTTATAGACTAATTCACGGTGAGGATGTTTATCAATAAAGCACACAGTATGCTCAAGATGACATTGAGTGTATATTTGTGAACAGCTGTGTGAAATTCCAACAGAACATATCCAGAAGTGGAACTGCTCTGGCATGGTAAACTGAAGGTCAGGACAATTATTTCCGAAAGCACTTTACTTATAGGTCTTCAAACTTTTTAAAAAGAGTACACTCCTTCAGTATTACACAACCATAGATGAACTTTGCATGTCCTTCTGTACTATGAAATAGGATCCTTTCCTGTGGTCTGTTAAAGATGTCTTTTTAGTAAAGTGAATGTTGAATCCTATGTCTATTTCAGGATGAATTCTAATTTGATTTTTCTTACTAATCTGCTGGCATTTTTTGTATACCCATTGTATGAGTTTATTACACTTGTTGCAAAAAATATGTTCTCCTGTTTTGCACTTCTGTTTTTTGATATAGATTTTCCAAACAGAAACTTTTATTTGAAACTTAGTTTAATACATTAATATTTCCTAAATTTTACCAGCATAATTAAGCTTTTTTTTTTGCAAAAATCTAGGTATAGTTTAATGAAAAGCCTTTGTTCCATGTCTATGCATCTAAGGTGTTTCTTCTGTTAGTTTTCCTGTCTCATTTTTTAAAATTTTCCTTTTATAGCTTCTCTATTACTAATTAATGATCAAAGACATAACATTGCAAATATGTTGTCATGGAAGAACATTTGAAAACTGACATTAGGCTTAGGAAATAAGCAATTTACTGGTCATATATTTCAANGTCAGTGATGAAGGACACATGATAAACATATGCCTTATTGGAAGATATAGCTTTCTATTAATCACATTTTGATAAAAACATACAAACAGGTAAAGATAATAATGCATAGACAGTAAAGCTATTGGCATGTGAGTGATACAGGGAGACTATATCCAGACTAGCTTTTTGAAGCTGAAATGCTCAAAGAAGTTTTCCTAAAAGTAGAGACTCCACATACACATCACATATTCTGATCTCTATTTACCATAGATTTTATACTTAATGGGTGCTGCTTAAAGGTAGATGGGGAGCTCACTAGAACTGTGAAATGCAATGTTATATTCTGTACAGAAAAACAAAACAGTCCTAGAACATCAAGCTTCCGGACTGATTCTTCCACCGTAAAGAAAAGTGAAGTTTCAACATATCTAATTAATTATTAATAGTACTAAGATCTGCTAGGAATTGTATTAGAAAAAAGAAGCATTAAACTTTGGGGTTTTTCTCATTCTTTTCTTTTTATTTATTCTTCTCTCATGCAATATATCTACACTATAGTTTCCCCTCCCTCTATTCCTCTCATCACAACTCCATCCCCCACTTTCTTTCTCTCCCATATCTACTGCTACTCCATTCCCCTTCAGAAAAGAGTCACAAACAGTCATATAAAGATTGGAGAGGACAACCCAGTAAGAATCCTAAGTGCAGGTAAAAGAGTCAGAAATGCCCCCCCCTTCCATTATTAAGAGTCCCACAAAAACTGCAGGCTAAACAACCATAACATATATGCATATGACCTAGCACAGATCTATGCATGGCATGTGTTTGCTGCTTTTCTTTTTCTGATCCTCTTTGAGCCTTGCTTAATTGATTCTGTGGACTATGCTCTTGTGATGTCCTCAACTCCGCTGGCTCCTACAATACTCCCCCGCCCCATTTTCCATGGGGTTACCTAAACTTTGCCCAAAGTTTGGGTGTTTGTCTCTGCCTTTGTACCTATCAGCTACCAAAGAAAGCCTCTTTGATGACTATTGGATTAGGGAGCAATCTATAAGTACAACATAATATCATTAGGAAACATTTCATTGACTATTTCTTTTTCTTTTCTTTTCCTTTCTCCCCAGTTTTGTTTGGTTCTACCCTGGGACTCTGGGATATCTAGCTCTGGTTCCTGCCCATTAAGGCAGTGCTGGGCATGATCTTCTTCTCCTGGCATGGGACTCAAGTTAGACAAGTCATTGATTTGCACTGCCAGAAATGATTGAGCCACCATTGCCCCAGCATATCTTCCAGGCAAGACACATTGAAAGTGCAAGGTTTTGTGACAGAGTTGATATCCCACTTCCACCACTGGAAACTTTAACTGGTTACTACAGAATTTTGACAGTTCAGATTCCATATCCTCCATTACTAGAAGTACTCACTAAGGTCACTCTCATAGATTTCAAGAAGTTTCAACTGCACTATTTTTTTACATTGCTCCTCTAAATGCCCAACCCAATTCTAGTGATCTTGCCCAGTACTCTCTTCCTCCATCCCTCTCTTCACAACCTGATTTCTCCTGTTCTTATCTCCACCTGCCCTCCATCCACCTATAAAAATCTATTCTATTTCCTTTTCCCAGGAAGATTCATACATTCCCGCTTGAGCCCTCCTTGTTAATTAGCCTCTCTGGGCTTGTGAATTGTATTGTGANTATACCTTAATTAAGTTAATATCTTGGGGGCAGTGAGAGAGTGGAGGAGGTCTACAGACAGGAAACTTACCTTGAATTCTTGTGGCTTGTCACCACCAGAGTTGAGGGTTATGAAACAGGAGAGGATGTGGGATTGGGGATAGTGTCAGGGGGAAGTTCACAGAGGGAGTGGAGAAGGTCTCTGGGCAAGCAGCCTACATGGTCTTCTGGCAAGGAAGGCCTGTGGTTCACCAAGGCTTTGAGAGTTGACAAAGGAAAAATGTTGACAGGATACTCAAGCTTAGACAGTGCAGGAAACCATGGAAAACAGAAAGCTGGTGAATATGTAATTGAATGAGCTGGCCATGCTCCAGCCCCAGCAAGCAGCAGAACTTTGTAATTTGCATGTGTCTCTGTCTTTAGGGTCAATGATGAAGAAAGGTGTTATGGGAACTTCCTCTAAAACTAATGATACTGCTGAAGTCGGGTATGCATTAGGGATGTCCCTGAATGAAGGCCCATAGAAGCCATTATCTGAAACTGTGAAGAGGAAGCCTGGATTGCCTCAGAGACTCTAAGATATTAGAGATTCCAGAGTCATGAGATACCTGCTGAGGAAAGTTGTTAATGGGGAATGGAACAAGTCAAAGTGAAAGAAGTGTGTTTCAGTCAATAAAACTGAAAAGATTTGGAGATGGGGAGAATGTTTTGATATCAGACATGGAGAAATAGAGTTTGGAGTTTGCTCAGCTGGTTTTCAGATTTGCTTTTGTCCAGTATTTTCTCACTATGTTCACTGTCTTATGTTTTTGAAACAGCAATTTTTATCCTATGCCATTATACGTTGGAAGAATGTGATTTNCTTGCTTTTTTTTCCCATGAGGGATTACTTTAATAGATCACACCAACAGGAGACACAATAGGCCAGCACCCTGCTTACAGGCACAGGCATTTTGCCAGCAGATACAATGGCATCCCTCACCTGGCTGTGGGCCACAGGGTGGTGCTGAGGTACTTTAAAAACTCTGCTGTACTAATTCTTCATTTTCACAGAAAAGAGTAACTTGGGGGAGCAGCTCATTGGAGAATTTACATAGAGCTGAGTCTGAAAGCCCACCCCTAGAGGTGCTGAACCTTTAACTTCACCCTGAGCTGTTGGCATTCAGTAAGGGGCAGATACCACATGGAAGTCCCAGGCCAGTGATCTCCTTTTGATTTTGATTATTTAGGGGATTATAGTTAAGAGATTGCATGGATCTCAGAAGAGATTTTGAACTTTGGATTTAAAACTTTGTTGAGGCTGTGAAGGACTATGGGGACTTTTGAAGTTGGACTAAATGCATTTCACATTATGATATTGTTATATGATGCCTAAATCTAATTAATCTTACCAATAAAAAACAGGAATCAGATAGAAGGTTAAATATCTGAATGATCAGAGAAGCAGGTGAACAGCCACCAATGACCTTCTACCTCTTCTTTTTGTTCAACCTAAAAGGCTTAGATCCTCTCTGTGCCCCACTTTATCACTTCCTGTCTCATCTCTTTCCAGACCTTCAGACCTCTATGGTTAACTAGTGGCTATCTCTTCCTTCTGATACCAAAAAAAGCTTTGTTTGTCAGAACATAAACCAAATATCATACAACAGTTATAAGCTTTTGGGGGCCAGGGAGTGGAATGTGGTAGTTTGAATGTAATTGTCCCTGATAAGGGACATAAAATGGAAGTTCCAGGTGATCTAGAATGTAATTGTCCCTGATAAGGGACATAAAAATGGAAGTTCCAGGTGATCTAGAATCCAAAACAGTTTCAAGGCTGCTGGCTGAAATGATCCAGCCTCACAGAAATACTCCCTTCAATATTTAACAATATTGTACTTTTCTCCCAAATATAACAGTACCCACAAACAACAAGAAATTACTTGTCTGTAGAATGATGCNCACATTCACAAGAAGTGGAGTGTGGATGGGTTTTGGTTTTTCCATGGATTATGAATGTTTGTCGTTTTTTAGAGGGATTGGTTACAAGTTGTTATTGATCAAAGCCAAAAAGATAACGCTAAAATATACTTATATTCAAGGATCTCTTTCTAAAGGAAAAAAGAGGATATAATATAGGAATGACAAGGGGAAAAAAGGGTAGATTTTGAAATCTACTATAATCCAAAAAAACTACTAATTTCAAAATATTTTACATTATTATGGATTTTGGTTTTTTAATAAAAATTTAAATCAATTTTGTTATACTGAGTGCATGTTTCTATTTCTGTTTAAGGTATTGTAGGAATGCATTTTGTTTAGTTATATAATGTAAGTTTTAGCCCTTATGTAGGATAATAAAGAAATATAGGTTAATAGTCAGCTGTAACTATCAAACTTATAGTCACATTAGATATATGTTCATGGTCACACAGACATATATCTTAAATAGATATGTGATCTTTAGACACTTCAAAGATGTACAGAATTTTGGCATTTAATATGTGTTAATAACTTAAGTGTTTTCTTCACAATGAGACACATCTGCTCCTGGAGGCACTAATCTCTGTAATAAAAGGATGACAGGCATCAAAGAACCTCCATGTTGAAATTTACTTTCTTTGAGGCAAAAGCTAGCTATTTGGCCAAGTAAACTGCTCTTGCCTCGGTTGCTGACAGAATGCAATCCAAACTAGACCAGCAGAACACAAAAAAAAAATGTGACTACCAAACTTTACCTAGACAAGGTAGGACAGTCCTTCAAAAATTCCCTGCTTCTCAAAAAATGTCTTTCAGATATACTAGGACTGTAAGCCAAGATTGGATGACCTAACCTTACAGAAGAACTTTGGGTGACCGTCCAGGCAGCCAGCTGTTTCTATCATCTCTTAATTTTGGAAGTTGCTTGCTCTGCACTTTCTGTTTATTCAGGTGATATTATATCCTTCTCAGCCTTTTGATGAGGTTGAAAACTAGATAGTTACAGTTACAGTTCTCTCCAATCATGGTAGAAAGTAAATTAGGTATGAAACTCTCGACTCTTTAGGAGAGGACAACTGATGGAGTATTTTCTCTATTTTGCCAAATACAAATGGACTGGATATTGTAACTGTAATTCTTACTTGGTAATTGTTATGGTTGAATATAATTTTCCTATGTTAAAGTTAAAACCTTCCATTTTAATGAGGCATAAGGGATAAATCCTTTGGAATTATATGTATGTACAATGTGAAGATGTGTTGCTCTCATTGTTAATACAAAGCTAGGCAGATTTTATGGGAAGAGAGAAGGCTGGGGAGAAGAAGCATGGAGAAAGAGTTTTAGAGTGAACATAATAGCAAGTACATTCATGAGGTAAATGAGCCTTTGGGCAGCACATAGGTTAACAGAAATGGGTTAATTTAAGTTGTAAGTACTTGCTAGAATCAAGCTATTGGATGAGCATTTATAATTAATATTAAGTATCTGTGTGGCTATTTGTAGAGTGGTTGCCAGGATAGAAAAGTCTGCCTTTAGAAACAATACATTTTACTGCTAGACTTGGGTGAGGTTGGTTTAGGAAAAAGTTGGATAAAGTGGGGGGAGATACTGGGAGAAATGACTGAAATTGGGGGTCATTTTTTGAGTGATGTGGAAAGCTAGTGCAATGGAAACTCCATTGAATCTACAAGAATAACCCTAAGAAGAGACTNCAATAATGNGGAACATGGAACCTGAACTACTGTTACCAGGCAAGGCCTCAAGTGAAGGGATTAGGACACCATCCCAGCCTCAAAATCTTTGATTTACAATTAGTTGTGCCTGCAGAGCATTCTTGAATTACAGAGTAGCAGAATATACATCAAAGAGACCAAAAAGATTTCATCCAGCAACAGATGGCAGCAGATGCAGAGTCCCATCACCAAACATTAGACAGAGCTTGGGGAGTACTTTGGAAGTGGAACCAGAGGGGTCAAGTACATCAAGAGAACATGATCCACAGAATCAATGGACTGGGATGCATGAGGAAGTCCTGGCAGAGTCTTGCAGAGATCAGGAAGCCTGTACAGTCTGACCTAGGTCCTCTGCATATATATTAAGGTTGAGAAGCTTAGTGTTTTTGAGGGATTCCTAACAGTGGGAATGGGGGTGGCTGCCAACTTTTTTGCCTATTTATGATACCCTTTTCCTCCTACTGAGTTGCCTTGTCTAGTCTTAATGTTATGGTGTGTACCTGGTCATATTTTAGCATATTATGCTTTGTTTGTTTTATGTCCCTGGGATGCCTGCTTTTTCTCAGGGAAAATGGAAAGGGCATGGATCTGGAAGAGAAGGGAGTTTGGAGAGAGAGAGACTAGGTAACAGGAGGNAGGAGAAACTGTGGTCCAGATATTATATATGAGTAAAGAATTTTTAAAAATAAGGAAACAGGTATGAATTCTCCCTCTATTACTAAGGAAAGCCACCAAGGTCAGGCATGTGATAAGAGTTTGCAGTCCCAGAAAGGCCATTTCCCGATGCTGTGAAGGTGAAGCCTAGATTGCCTTAGAGACCACGAGACGTTAGAGTTACCAAATTTGTGAGATACCTACTAAGGAAAGCTGTGAACAGATAGTAGAAGCAGCTCAAGACAAAGAAGTATGTTGCAGTCTATAAAAATGGTATGAGTTAGAGTTCTGAAGAGCATTTTGACATCAGATTTGGAGATTCAGAGTTCTGAGTTTGCACAACTGGTTTTCAATATTTCTTAGATCCAGTATTTCCTCATTACACCAACTTTATTTTCTTTTGTAATGATAATGTATATCTTGTGCCATTATTTGATGAAAGTATGTGATTTCTTTTTACTTTTATTTTGATTTTACAGAGGATTGCACTTAAGAGATGTATGAGTATCATAAAAGACAATGAAATTTGGACTTTATACACTGTTGTGACTATGATAGATTATGAGGACTTTTGAAGTTGGACTGAATTCAGTTTTGCATTATGATATGGCTACCAACCCATGAGATGCAGGGAGTAGCATTTAGTGGTTTGAATGAAAATCACCCTCATAGATTCATAGGGAGTTTTACTCTTAGGAGGTGTGGCCTTGCTGAAGTAGGTGTGGCATAGCCAGAAGTTACTCTGGCCCACCTGGCCCCTTAGTCCAGACAAATCTCTTCCACCATTTTTCCTGCAACTGTTTATAAAATAATTACTCGGAGAGTTAATATTAATTATATACTGTTTGGTCTATGGCTCAGGCCTTTTGTTAGCTAGCTCTTATAGCTTAATTCAACCCATTCCTATTAATCTATGTTTTGCCATGTGGCCAGTGGCCATTTCGTTAACTGTCTACTGACATCATATTGCTCCTTTGAGGGGGCTGGTATCTCCCTCTTCCTGCCTTTCTCTTTCCTGTATCTCTGCTTGGATTTTCTACCTGCTTCTAAGCTGCCTTGTTATAGCCCAAAGCAGCATATTTATTAACCAATGGGAATAACGTATTCCTTTTTTTCTGTTTAACCAAAAAGGAAGGTTTTAACTTTAACATAATAAAATTATATAAAACAAAACAGTTATCAAGTAAGAATTAAAGTTATAATATCCAGTCAATTTCTACTTGGCAAAATTAAAGAAAACCTTTTATCATCTATTCTATCTATGTGAGTCTAAAGTTTTATATCTAATTTACCTTTTATCATGATTAAGGAAAGTGATTAACTATATTTATTCTTTGACTCCATCAAAGAACCTAGAAGGATATAATATTACCTAAGCAAACAGGAAATACATTGTAAGCAACTTCCAAATTTCTAGAAATGGCAGAGACATCTGGCTGCCTGGACAGCTACCTAAATTCTGCTGCAATTTTGGGGCATCCATCTTCAGCATATAGGTCTAGTGTATCTGGAAGATTTTTCAGTGAAGGAGGAAGTTTGAAGAACTGTTCACCTATTTTGGCAAATGTCAGCTGTCNCTTTCCTCTGTGTCCTGCAGAATGTCTGGCAGTTTCTTCTGTGAAGCAGGAACCTGAAGGGCCATCTTGCCTTGATTTGACAAAGTTTAGTGTTTACTTTCCTATGAGCTCTATATGTCCAGTATATACAACATATTGTCAAGCAGTCCAGGCAAGAGCAGTTTTTTACCCAAATGACCAGTTTTGCCAAGAATATAAACTCCATCATTGTCCATCTGCCTCTTTGAAATAAATTGGTCCTGTCAGGAGCAACATATCTTACTCTCCAGAAAAGTCTAAGTTTTTAAAACATTTTAAATGACATATTCTATAGGTCTTTGAAGTGTTTAAAGATTATTTACCTAATTGAAATATATATATATATATATATCAACTAACATGACTATAAGTTTGATTATCATACATGATTAATTATTAATCTGTATTTCTTAATTATACATTATACATTATAATTTTAAATGTATTGCATAAGCATAATACTTTTAGTAAGATTTGAAATATACATACAGTATAACAAAATTAACTATAAATTTGTATCAATAACTCAAATCTATACTAATATAAAATTAACTTTTTTTTGGATTAAAGTAAATTCAATAATCTCTCCTTCTGTCCTATCATTTCTATATTATACATTTATATATATCACCCCCTTTCTTCTTTAGAAAGAGATTGTATTAATAATCAATCCACTTAAAATAAAAAATAAACATTCATAAACAATATTTTGGGAATTGGGGCATAGCTTCCCATAGTACTTCCTGCTGACTAGGGACACAAGCAATCTTATGGGGATCCTGAGTAAATCAAGAATTATTGTTAAATATTGGCTGTAGTAGTCTGTGGGGCTTGATCCTCTCAGCCAGTTGCTTTGAATCTGTTTTGGATATTGGATTATATGGGCCATGGATTTAATCACAGACCTTTCAGGGGGTCTTGCTTGATCAAACCATATTAGTCTGGAAGCAATCCAAAGGTTCTCATCATCTTTGGAAACAAAAATGGAACCTCTTTTCCAAAGCAACATATCCTTAGACATAAATTTTAAAGTCAAGATATCTTTAAAATATACATATTGGTTTAACTTAGTAGCCCCTACAATCAAATGTCTTTCTGCACTTAAAAAAAAATCCCCAAAAGAATACAATAATATGCAATATCCAGATTCTTTATGTAATTTTCATTTTTACATGGCTTAACTTTTACATTACTTTTACTGTCTCCTTAAAGACTTTATTTTTTTTAATCAATCTATTTCTTTATATAACTGCTTATACTCTTTTTCTTCTCTCTTTCAAGCCTATGTACATTTTTACACATATTGTAAACTCTTTAGAAGTTTATTCCATCTGAATTTGTCTTATTGTGTATTTATAATCCTTTTATGGCCAAGAGAGATTATAAATTGCTAAGTTGCACAGTGACTTTGGCTGCTGAATCCACCCCATTTGGCTTTCCAACATGCAGAGGTACATTTACCACCAGCTCTGGGAGCTCTGCTCACTGCAATATTAGCAGGTAGCAGGAAGAGAAAGAAATTGGGCCTGGCTTGAGCACTTGAAAAATCAAAACCTATCCACAGTGTCACTTCCTCCAACAAGGCCATACTTACTCCAGAAAGACCACATCTCCTAATATTGCCACATCCTATTAGAGAGTGAAAAGTGCCAAGGAAAAAATACCCTATTCCTAACTAGACCTGAAACCAAGGACATGGAAAAACACCCTGAACTTGACTTGACCCAGGAAGCAGAGCTAGAAATGCCACCAAATCTTGAGATTGCCCNANAGTCAAGCTGGAGAATCCCACCAATTTCTGAGCACAGAATCCCACCAGATGCTGAGATCCCTGAGCATAAAATCCCACAAATTCCTGAGCACAGAATCCCAACGATCCGTGAGCTTGCCCCATAATCAGGCTACAAAACCCTACAAATCTCAAGCAACCCTGAAAGGCTTGCATGTTTGGTTTTGGAAACTTAATTAATATTTTATATATGTGTATGTGCTTGCATGCTTTATGTATACTATGTATCTACAAAAGACAAAAAAAGAATATGAAACCCCTCAGAACTGGAGTTGTAGGCAGTTGTGACCACATAATATGAGTGCTGGAATCTGAATCCAGGTTATCTTCAAAAGCACACATGCTTTTAACCATTGAGCCCTTTCTTCAGACCACACTTTTTTAATTAATTAATTTTCTTTTTTATTTATTGTTTGAGATATTCATGTGTAAACTTTTTGTTTTTTGGAAAAATTCATTCCTCTTCTCAATCCCCCTTCAATTAATACCACTTTTTTTCATCTCAATTGCTTGTACTGTTTTAAACCCACTTACTATGTCAGTAGTACCATGAAGCACAAATCCTAATTGGTCTTATAATAAAAACCTAGAGCTAGATGTCATGGTAAATGGTCAAAGATGAGAGAGACAAAAGAACAAGCCACAGCCACCTCTAATCTCACCAACTCCTCAACTGAAAAGCCTGCACTCCTGTCTCCTTCCACCTTAAATTCCTTTCTCTACCTAGCCATATCACTTCCTTTCTCAACTTCCCTAGTGCTTAAAGGCATGTGTACCTCCCAAGAACTGAGAGCAAAAGCAGGAAAAGTACTGGGATTAAAGGTATGTGCCACCACTGTCTGGCTTTTATGGCTACCTAGTGGCTGTTTTTTCCCTCTGATCTTTAGAAAAGCTTTGTTTGTTAGAGCATACAGAAAATATCACATTTCCCTTTTTTTGTCTTAAATAAAAAAAAGGTTATAACAAATACAAGGAAAACTATGTACAATAAGTATAATAATTCTATACAATATATAGGCAATAATTATATCAATAATGTCTATTTTATTAACATTTGACAAATTCAGAGAAAATGCTCTATTAGTTATCCTATTTAAATGAGTCCAAAGTCTTGTAACTAATTCATTTTCTATTATAACTTGCATTACCATCCAAAACTATCATTTGATGTCTCTGAACGTTAAACAGTTTACACCTCTTTAGTAAGTTTCTTTTCTGTGTTTGGTAAACAAACAAAATTATATAAATAACTAGTCTTCAACTTCAACTTCCTCAGANACCCAAGAAGAAAATAATGTTACCTGAGTAAGCAGGAAATGCAAGCAAGTGATTTCCAAAAAATTGTGAGAAATGACAGAAACAGCTGGCTGCCTGGACAGTCACCCAAGAGACCTCTTCAACTTTGAGCCATCCATCTTCAGCCTACATGCCTAGACTCTCCAATACACTTATTTGTGAGGAAATTTACTGAAGGGCTGATCTACCTTGTCTAGGCACAGTGTGGCTGTCGCTTTTCATTGTTTCCCGCTTTGGGCATATTTGTTTTTAACCTCTCCCAAAAAATTACTGTAAACTCTTTGCCCAGGTTAACTTTTGGCCCATAATTAGTCAATTTCATCATTAGTAAAAGGTTCTACAATTTGTGCGGGGTCTATTCCTGCTAATTGATGAAGTCCCAATTTTCCTTTTAGAATCAACTCAGAGAACTTTTTCACATAAGTTTTTAATTGTTTATGATGTAAAAAGATTTATTCTAAATTAGTATCTTCCATTTGCATTAATTTTCCTCTAAAAGAATGCTGAGAGAGAAAAATAATGA
Organism: Neotoma lepida; assembly: GCA_001675575.1. Taxonomy (NCBI): domain Eukaryota; kingdom Metazoa; phylum Chordata; class Mammalia; order Rodentia; family Cricetidae; genus Neotoma; species Neotoma lepida. The sequence goes on from LZPO01056641.1 coordinate 13,367, forward strand.
TAATGCAATCAACCTCTGGATCCAAACAATCCACATGTGCATCCTGTCATTTCTTTTCCATTGAGCCAATTCTCTCTCAGTTTTAGCTGGTAATTATCTTCAACTGTTTAAGTCCTTTTTACCATCTATAGTTTTGAATAAATCAATCAATTCTTGATTTTTCTACTCCAATACTGGGCTGTAGATAGAACATGTCGCCTAGCAATCTTTGAATGTCATTATGATTCCACAATCAAATTTTCCTAATTTTTACATTTTGGGATCTAATTTATTGTAGACCTATTTTATATCCTAAATAATTAATAGAATTCCTTCTTTTTATTTTTTCAGAAGCATTTTTAATCCCCAACAAGGCCAAATTTTATTACTTCTTCAAACAGTCTTTCTAAAGTATCTATATTTGAATCAGCTAGTAAGATGTTGTCTATATAATGGTAAAGTATAGATTGAGGAAATTGCTTATATATCATTTCCAATAGCTGTCACACAAAATATTGGCACAAGGTATGGCTATTTAACATTCCCTGTGAGAACCTTCCATTGATATCTCTTAATATGATGAGAATTATTAAAAATAGGCATCATGAAGGCAAATATTTCTCTGTATTTTTATTGTAAAGGTATAATGAAGAAAAAGTCTTTTAAATTGATAAGTATGAGGCCATACTTAAGCAACAGAGAAGGCAAAGGAATTCCAGACTGTAGAAAACACATTAGATGAATCACCTGATTAACAGCTCTTATATCTGTTACCATTCTCCATTTTTCAGATTTCTTTCTCATAACAAATAGAGAAGGAATTCCAAGGGCTGGTTGATTCTTCAATATGTGGAACATTTAACTTCTCCTTTATCAGCTGTTCTGAGGCCTGCAATTTCTATGATGTTAAAGTCCATTGCTGAACCATACAGGCTTGTCTGTTAATCATATAAAGGTAGGGCTATTGGTGCCTGTGAAAGATCAGCTGCTGTTGTGCATTGTTTTAGTACAACCTGAATAGTCAGTGACCGATCTTTATAATATATTCTAATATTTTTCCAGAAACATATGTTAGTTCATGGTTTGTTTCTGAGATTGGAGGACTCAGATGTTAAATTTGTGGTGTACCTCAAATAGAATCGTTTCAGATGACTGGAATCAGTTAATTTCATCTATTCTAGAATATAGCCAGCAGTTACAATGGAAAAGCTGGTTGAGAGAAGAAGCAAGAAATTTAGAGCAACAAGGTAAAATCAGAGGTTTTGAGATCTCCCAATATCAAATTCTATGTGAGGGATGTTCATTGACAGGAATGTACAAGCTACTTATGATCAGCATACAATGTCCCTATGCCTTATAGCAGCTCCAAATGGTTAGGAAAAAATTCCAGAACCAGGAAAGCCAACTGAGATATACACAAAGATATTTCAAGGACCATGAGAAACCTTCACTGATTCTTTTACAAAGGCTGATCACAGCTATAATGAAAGCTGTGTCAGATAAAGGATTAAGACAAGTATTAACTGAGTCCTTGGCATTTGACAATGCTAATACAGAACACAAAAGAATACTTATGCCATTAAAGGTCAGACTAGCTCCTTTGGAAGAATGGATTCAATAATCCAATGGCATTGAGTCTCTTAACCATAGTAATGAGGCTTGGATAGGAGAGGCAATTTCCAGAGGTGGAAGAAGGTCCAGGGGTACCAAATGTTTTTAAATGTGGTACACCAGGTCATATAAGTAAAAACTGTACATGAGGTGCTCCTAGAAGTAATACTTCTTCTAGAAATAACCAAAACAGGAGACCCAAACCCTCTGGATTATGTAAATGTGGCAAAGGCTGATATTGGACCAATGAGTGCAGATCAATAATAGGTATATGAGGCAACCCTTTACTGGCAGAAATGTCTCAGAGGGCCATTTACAGGCCCCCAAATCGAACATGTTCCAAACATTTCCAGCCACTGTAGAGGAAATTCTTCTCCAGAAAAATTAAATAACCCAGTGTTTAATGTAAAGAATGATACTGCACTGGATGATAGAATAGCTCTGATAGATGAATCTAAACTCCAAAAAAAAAACTAGAAAATGAATATTTTGGCAGACTTCCATAAATGAACAAAGATCAAAGCTTAGAATTCAGATTAATGGCATTGTTCTGGAAGGTCTGGTAGACATAGGTGCAGATGTGACTATAATTACACCAAAATCACGGCATCTAAATTGGCCTCTTCAAGAAATAGATGGGATTGGAACCCTACCTCAGATAAAACAGAGTTTAAGATGGGTTGAATGCATAGAGCCAGAAGGACAGAGAGGAAGGCTGAAGCCCTATAGTGGCAAATGTATCAGTGAATCTTTGGGGCTGAGATATGTTATAGCAATGGGACATTCAGATTAAAATTCCTACAATCTCAGAAAAGGAATACAGACCATTGTATGTTTCTAGGAACAGTATTACAGCATACTATAAAAAATAGCCACCAGCTGTTCAGGCTTTATATAAACAGAGCATAATTGCTGTTGAAATCTCAGAAGTACCAAAAGCCCTACATTTAAAATGCCTAAGAGATAAACCTGTTTGAGTTTTGGACAATGGCTTTGACAAGAGAGAAGCTACGAACTTTAGAACATCTGGTTCAAGAGCAGTTAAAAGCTCAACACGTTGAAGAATCTTCCAGCCCTTGGAATTCTCCTGTTTTTGTTACGAAAATGAAATCTGGTAAATGGAGAATGGTAAAAGACTTAAGAGCAATTNACAAGATAATTCAGCCAATGGGCCCTCTACAATCTGGAATTCTGTTGCCTATTTTGTTGTCTAAAGTATGGCCTCTTACAGTTAATGATTAAAAGACTGTTTCTTCTCAATATCCTTACAAGAATAAGGCAGAGAAAGATTTGCCTTCACAGTGCCGAATTACAATAATTCTCAGCCAGTTAAGAGATATCAATGGAGAGTTCTCCCACTGGGACTGTGAAATAGCCCAAACTTGTGCCAATATTTTGTATGACAATCATTGGAATTAATACATAAACAATTTCCTAAGTCTATACTTTATCATTGTATGGACGATATTTTACTAGCTGATTCAAACACAGACACCTTAGAAAAAAATGTTTGAAAAGTATAGAAAATTTTACACTGTTGGGGATGAAAAATTTGCTCCGGAAAAGATACAAAGAGGAGATTCTATTAATTATTTAGGATATAAAGTAGGTCTACAAAAATTAGACCTCAAAATGTGCAAATTAAGAGAGATCTATTACAGACCTTTAATGACTTTCAAAGATAATTTGGAGACATTTCCCATCTACGAACTGTTGTTGGGGTGAAAATGATGAACTGAGTAATTTGTTCAAAACCTTAGAAGGTGAGAAGGATTTAAACAGTCCAAGGGAATTAACAGCTGAAGCTGAGAGAGAATTGGCCTTGGTGGAATAGAAAGTAAAGGATGGACATGTGGAACATGTGGATCTGAAGCTTAATTGCATTCTGGTTATTTCACCCTCTAAGCATTCTGCTACAGGAATTTTAATGCAGAAGGAAGATATTATATTGAAATGGATATTTCTACCAAAAAAAACAGAGTAAAAAATTAAAAACTCAAGTGGAAAAGATCTCTGACTTGATTTTAAAAGGAAAATTGAGACTTTGTCAATTAGCAGCAAAAGACCCAGCCAAAATTGTAATACTTTTAACTAAGGATGACATTGGCAAACTGTGGGCAGAAAGTGAACCTTGTCAAAGATCTTGCAGTAGTTTTTTTGGGATAGATTAACAGCAAATATCCCAAAAGTGATAGAATTCAACTTATAAAGAAAGTTGTTTAGATTGTGCTTTGCATTTTATGGGAAACCACCTGTATCTGGAGCCCTTACATTTTATACAGATGCAAACAAACAAGGAAAGGCAGGATAAAAATCAGAAAATTTAAGTAAAGTGATTCAAAGTCCTTATAATTCAGTTAAAAAGTCAAAATTGTGTGCTATTCTGTTAGTATTAATGGATTTTTCAGAACCGCTTAATATAGTTACTGATTCTCAGTATGCTGAAAGTGTGGTATTACATATTGAGACTGCAGAATTTATTCCTGATGAGTCAGAATTAACCTTGCTATTTATTCAGTTATAAGAAATATCAGGAATAGGAAGCATCCCTTATATATAACTCATATCCTGATCCCTATAGGTCTACCAGGACCTCTAGAACAAGGTAATAATTAGATTAATCAATTACTAATAGGAAATGTGCTAGAAACCTCAAAATTTCATAAGAAACATCATGTAAGTAGCAAAGGCTTGAAGAAGGATTTCTCCATCACTTGGCAAGAACCCAAGGAAATTGTAAGAAAATGTCCTACTTGTTTCTTCAATAACCAAACTCCATTACCTGCAGGATAGAATTCAAAAGGTATACAAAAACACGAAATTTGGCAGATGGATATGTTTAATTTTCCAAAATTTTGCAGATTAAAGTATGTACATTCTATTGACACCTATTTAGGATTTCAGTGGGCAACTCCTAAAAAGGCTGATTCTGTGATTACACACCTATTAGAAGCTATGACCATCATGGGAATACCTGTACAAATTAAGACTGATAATGCCCCACCATATGTCTCAAATAAAAAAGAGTATTTTGCCTATTTCAATATAAAGCATACTAAAGGTATACCACACAATCTCACAGGCCAAGCAGCCAGAGAATGATCAAATCAAACTTTAAAGGAGATGGTAAATAAGCAACAACAGGTAACAATGACTCCTAGAAACTGATTGAATAATGCTATATTGACCAATCTCATCATTGCATTATGTGGTTACAGAGAAATAGTCTAAGGCCTTCAAACAGCCTACCTTAATTGAACCAGTAACCTTATATGAACTGCCAAATCATACATATCCCCCAGACTATGAAAGAGCTGAAAGGACTCCTGTACAAATGTTAGATTTGAGGAGATTCAAGAAAGCTGTATTCTCATATGGCATGCACTCACCTTCTGTGAAGCAGATGTTAAACTCGTGGTCAANATTTAATAGAATTATCCTTCAAGACTGGACAGACATGGTAACAGCAGTTTTGAAGACTATTCCTCAATTCCAATGGAGGGCCTGGTGGAAAGATGAGGCTAAGAGCATTGAACAATGAAGTAGGACTAGAGTTATGGGAATCTCCCAAGACCAATTTCTTGGAGAGGGAGATTATATTAATGGAGAAAAGCAATCTTTATATGATAACTGTACCGTGGCTTTATGCCACATGGTAGCCTTGAATACTTGGGACAGAATTGAAGAAGTTGGAAAGAAAATTGAGTCATTTACAAAAGTGATACAGTGCCCAAAAGAAACTGGCATTGATTTTGTACAAAGTTTGACTTCAGCAGTAAATAGAATAATAGCAAATTCAGAAGCTAGACAGATAATAATTAAATTTCTGGCTTTTGAAAAATGCTAATGCACAATGCAAAAGGTTGATTAGGCCATTAAAGGCAAGATCAGCAATATTGGAGGAATGGATCTGAGTTACAATTAATGTTGAATCTCATGACCATGATGATACTTGGATAGGAAAAGTAATTTCCAGAGGTTTGAAGAAAAATAATAATGTCAGATGATTTAATTGTGGTAAATAAGGTCAACTTAAAAGTTGCTGTAAACAGGAAATTCCTACAAATAATGTTTTTGCTAAGAATATTCCCACCAGAATGTCCCTCACTTCTGGATTATGCATAAGATATAGCAAAGGCTCGTCTGTTAGCCATTTTAAAGGCAGAGCTGTTGGTATTTTTGAAAGATCAGCAGTTGTGCCCTGTTCTT
>LZPO01056643.1:6551-17045 GCA_001675575.1 Neotoma lepida
TGTACGTGTGTGTGTATATATATATATATATATATATATATATACTAAATTTATCACATTTGCTTTTCAATTCATCAATAGATATTTAGGTTTTTGCACATTTTGATACTGTTAATGCTTCATTGAACATGGAGACATAAACTTGCATATCACATTTGTTGCTAGTGTATGTTGAACTGTCCTTACATGAGCCATTTAATGTGCTGCTGAATTCATCCTCTTCTATTTTGTTGAGAACTTTTGCTCCTATTAACGTGTTCTTTACAATATTGGGCTATACTTTTCTTTTCTTGTATAGTCTTCTGGTTTCTTTATAGGGATTTCCAATCCTGGAAAATTAAAGTTACACAAGTTCTCTCCTCTTCAACTGTTTGGAGAAGTGTGGTGTTAATTCTTCTTTCAATACTCAGTTTAAGGAATGAATCAATAAAGTTACAGAGCATAAAATCAACATTCTCAAATTATCTTTAAAAGAAATTAAGAAAATAATGAATCAAAAAGAATAAAATATTTTTTAATAAATTTAATCAAGGAGATTAAAAAAATCTATACACTCTGAATTATGAATGTTAATTAATGAAATAGAAAATAACACATAACTGAAAACTATCTCATGTTTATGGAATAGGATAATTACTTTTATCAAAATGTCCATACTGTTCAAGCAATCCAGACATTCAATGCAATCTCTATCAGATTCCAATGATATTTTTCAAAGTAGCAGGGAAATAAATCCTAAAATTCTCGTGAAACTAAGCCATAATAGACCCCAAAAATCTAAAGCAATTTTGAGAAAATCAAATAAGTTGGGGCATTATATTACCTGATCTGAAATTGTATTACAAAGCTGTAGTAATTGGAATAGTGTGCCACTAGTATAAAAGAAGACCAGTACTACAGAAGGAAGAGCCTAGACATAAACCAACNTTTATGTGGCCAGCTCATCTTTGATAAAGACTTGAAGCATACTCAGTGGACATAGAATAGTTTCTTCAGAGGAAAATGCTGGAGCCATAAAATGCCTAGGGGGAAAACCATAAGGAAAAAGTTCCCTGGCATTGGATTCAGGGTAGAGAATGGGGGTTCGCCAGGATATGGTACCAAAAGCACAGCCAACAAAAGTACAAACAAATAAAAGATTGAAAACAATAGGACTTCATCAAACTACTAAGCTTCAATCCAAAGTTATGAAATATCAAGATCCATGAGGAAGAACTTGACATAGGTCTCTGCAGGAATCAGGTATGTTTGAAGGACTGTGTTCCTCTCAGGAGTCCTGTAAGGGGACCAAGCTCAGGACCCATGGTCCTCAGGCAGGTCTCCGGGCAGAGGAGTTGGTGGTGAGAGTCAGAGCTTCCTGTCTTGTGAAAGGGCTAGAGTATGGACTGCAGGGATGGGCAGAACAATCTGGCTAAAGTTTGTCAATCTTCCTAGTCTTTTCTGAGAACAGTTCCTTTCCTTGATTTTTCTCTCTGGTTTTATCCTCCATCATTCATCCCGACTTCTGCTTTTCACTCCTTTCTTTCTGCCAGCTTCAGATTTAGTTTTCAAATTTTGTCCTTGTCCTTTAAGGTGTGCAGTTCACAATTATCAATGTGATAGTTTCTTCTTGAAAGTTTCTTCTTGAAATTTAGGGCTACACAATTCATTCTTTCTGTTTGTTTGTTTGTTTTCGAGACAGGGTTTCTCTGTGTAGTTTTGCGCCTTTCCTGGAACTCACTTGGTAGCCCGGGCTGGCCTCGAACTCAGAGATCCGCCTGCCTCTGCCTCCCGAGTGCTGGGATTAAAGGCGTGCGCCACCACCGCCCGGCCTTTGGTTAAATTCAGAAAATACTTCTTCATTAATTTAGTTAACCACTTGTCCTTTTCTTTGATTCTATTTGTCTAGTTACATTAATTTTTAAATGTTAATCCAATTGTGAAATCCTGAGACAAACATCACTTGACTATTATATATTACTATTTTTTATATACATACAGGCTTGATTTAATATTTCTTCAGCTATTTGATGATTTTTTTGTCTTAAGTGATACTCGAACGGAAATTTATTTCTTTTGATGCCTTTACAGGATTTGATATTTGAGTAATGTTGGGATAAATNANGTGGGAAATGTCCATCATTTNTTTATCTTCTGATGGCGTCTGGGTGGAGTTGCTATTAATTTCTTCATTATCTGCTTGGTAATGCAGATCAACAAAAGTGGACCTGAAGCGTCTTTGTAAAACGTTCTTTAGTACAGAGACAGAGAGAGACAGAGAGAGAGAGACAGAGAGAGACAGAGAGAATTTTAATTGCTTTTATAGTTAGTTTGGTAATTTACATCTGTCAAAAGTTTTGTTCACTTTGTTATTAAACTTACTGAAATAAAATTATTGAAGATTGTTTCATCATTCTAGAATTATGTCTCCTCTTCATTCCTTTGGGAGTAACTTGGGCTGCTGGTCTTCACATTCAGTCTGATGAGAAGGTTAAGTTTATTGTTTTTATTGTAAAATTTATCTGGTTTCCATAATTTTCCCCATTCTCTATTGCTCTCCCCTGCTTAGTGTCTCCTTTCACTGTAAGTACCTTCTCTGGAGACTGAGGGCTTGGAAGACTGTCCTAGTCTCTTCTCCTGCTGCTGTGATGAAGTACCCTGACAAAAGCAGCTTAGAAAGAATGATTTTTGGCTCCTATTTCAAGGTGCAGCCCATCGCAGTGAGAAGACTAGGAGGTAAAAGCTGGAGGCAGCTGCTCACATCATCTCCACAGCCAGGAAACAGCAAGTGACACTTCCTACTGCTCACTGCCCTTCCTTGGCTTATGCAGTCCAGGACCCAATTAGGGAAAGGCACTGCAACAGAAAAGACAATCAAGATAGTTCCTCAAAGGCATGCCCAGAGCCTCATCTCCCAGATTATTCTAGATTCTGCCAAGATAACAATCAACACTAGCCATCACAAAGACTTTACACCCGTTCAATGGTGTGGCACTTGGCAGTCCCAAAACAAAGTGTTGAGGTTACCAGTGTGAATGTTCCCTTGGACTCTGACTTCTCCCTGGAGCCCTACCATGAACTTGGAAAAGTGTGTGTGTGTGTGTGTGTGTGTGTGTGTGTGTGTGTGTGTGTGCGCGCGCGCACGTGTGTGGGTGCATGTGTGTGTGTGCATGTTTTCAGGACATAACTTCCATTTTCTACTTAGTTCCCTATATTCTAAGCTCTCCTTCCACAGCTTCCATTGTCCCCTTTGCCCCCTGTACTCTAAACTGCACCCCATATAGCACCCATAGTCTGCTTAGTTCTCTGTATTCTAAGCTGTGTCCCCTATAGCTTCCATTGTCTACTTTAGTCTGTGAATTCTAAACTGCCCTTCCACAGCTTCCATACTCTGTGTGATTCTCTGTATTCTAAGCTGTACCCACTACAACTTCCATAGTCTGCTTACTTCTCTGTATTCTAAGCTCACTATCCCATTTTGGCCTGGTAATTTCTATGTATAGTAGAAATTCTGGTAATATACAATGTATAGTATCTCTCTTAATTTACCCAGTAGTTTTTATTGTTCTTCATGAGGCAATTTCTCCGAGAAAGCTCATTTTCCATTACCGGAAACTGGAGGCCCTGGTAGTCTTGCCCACTTGGGAGGTATGTCTTTTGGTTCCCTTCTCAACTTCCCCAGAATCTTGGTTGCTGCTTTCTTTCCACAACACTTAGGGNTAGATAAGGCATGGTGTTTCCTCTCCTATGCCTCACAGGTTGTTTTACTTCTTTTTCATAGTATTTTCATTTCCTCAGAGAACATAAATGTGATGGTTTAAATACCTTTGTAATTATAAAAGTAGTAACCACTGAAATTTTTTAAAGAGTGAAGAAAAAGTACCTGAAATCCCTTCAAATAGAAGATAGCTGCAACTAACACATGTTGTTGTATTCTCTACCAACCATTTCTTCATGTGGATGAATGGAGACAGGGAGAAGGGCTCACCAGCTGACTGTGGTAACAAGAACATTGGCCCTGGTCAGATTTCTCAGTGGTTAAAGGTGTATATTGCCAAACCTGATGGCCTAAGTTCAATCCCCAAAACCATACAGTGGAGGGAGGGAACCAACCCTCACAAGTTGTCCTCTGACTTCCACATATGTGCTATGCATGCGCACAGCCACACATGCGAAAGTACATATACACAAATAAATAAATATAATTGTAAAATAAAGTGACTTTTATCCAAGTATAAATGTATTTTATAAATAATCAAATGTAAAACATTTTAAAACTATAATAGAAGCCGGTTGGTGGTGGCGCACGCCTTTAATCCTAGCACGCAGGAGGCAGAGGCAGGCGGATCTCTGTGAGTTTGAGGCCAGCCTGGTCTATAGAGTGAGTTCCAGGAAAGGTGCCAAAGCTACACAAAGAAACCCTGTCTTGAAAAACTGAAAAAAAAAAACTATAATAGAATCCTAACCCAGTACTGTCTAAGACAGTAGCCTCTAGATACATATAGCTATGAACCCTTTGAGATCTGACTAGCATGTTTGGGAGATATATTATAAGAATATGCACTTTATATTTGGAAGACTGACTATGAAAAATTGAAATAATTCATTTAAAACTTTAACTCTGTTACATGTTGAGATAGGATTAGTGATTGCTATTAAAAATTAACTTCACAATTTGTTTAAGATTAAACTTATGGCTGCTACCCATGGTGTTTCCCTTAGCAGTTCCTTTGAACAGCTCTTCTCTGTGCTGTCTGGTGTTCGCTTTTTTTCTTCATTAAGCATTACAGTACAGGTGCCCTTGCTGCCCTGTCTGCATGTCACAAAGAGTTCTTCAGCATTGCTATTTTAGAACAAGTAAGAGAGAAGTGTAATGATATATACATGAAAACACCAGGGGGGACCCCATTGCTTTGTATGCTAGCTACCATTTTCATAAATTAATCAGTAAATAGGATCGCCATTTAATAACCACTCCACATATAATCACCCAGAGACATTATGTACTGTGGCAGGAAGAAACTTCCTGTGTGAGAGAAGATTGTTCCTGTTGTAACTACTAGATTCCACTAAATTAGTCATCGATGTTCAATGGCTATACAATCCTATTCATTATTTTCCTGTCTTTTAGCAGATTTAAATGTATATAATGAGAACTAATGAAAGTTGAAAGGCATCAAGATCAAATAAAAAGAATGCCCAGTGGAGACAGTAAGGCAGATAGCAGTGTNCATGAACAGATACCATAGTTTTACCAGCTTTACTAGTCAGAAGAGGAAATTTATCTGGAAGAAAATCTAAGCACCAATTCCTGGCAGAATATAATCAGCAATTTTAAATCTCTCATAGGTAGCCAGATGTTAATCCAATCTATCATGGCTNTTTAAGTTTTAAATATAGCATCATTAACATTTACTGGGATTTAATTGTAGGGTGATAGTCTACTGAAAGTGAGTTTTCCTGGCTGTCTATCTTCACTCATTGCCATGTTGATTTCTATATATGAAAAAGCTATAAGCTAAGATCTACATGTAAGAGAGAATGTGGTGTTTGTGTTCCTGGGTCTGGGTTACCTCAATTAATGTAGTATTTTCCAACTNCATNCATTTTCCTGAAAGTTGCATAATTCCATTTTTCTTTATGGCTGAATAAAATCCCATTGTGTGTATGTACCACACTTGCTTTATCCATTCGTCTATTGATGGACATCGATGCTGATTCTATTTCCTTGCTTTTCTGACTAGAACAGGGATAAATATCATCTTTTTGTCATATGTTCCTTTTCTTCCTTCTCTCCTCATTAATTTCCACATGCTGGCGGGTCCATGATAGGCTGTATACCATAGTGTAAAGATTGAAAGTACCTGCCCCAGGGCCAGACTGCCTGAATCATATACAAGTTTGACCACTGAGCATCTCAATTCATTTAGGCAAGTGACTTAATCACCTATATAGCTTACATTTGTTTCTGTCTCCTATGATGTTTGAGTACTGACATATCTAATTTAACCAACATACTCCACAAAAACCTAGAGTCTGGTTATTTTAGACCCTGATTTATAAGACAATTTTCCCTTTTATTTTTTATCTAATAAATAAAAACATAAAATTACATGAGGAACCATATAATTTTTGATATATGTTTATCTTTCATAAAGCTCAAATCAGAGTAAATGGGTCTACCCTAACATTATTANTTATGGTGCATAACTTCAAAATTCTTCTATTTANTGAGATGTGCAGTACATTATGATATGTAGTCACCTTATAGGTTATTATATNAAGTCANCCTATTGTGCCACAGCATGATAGAGTCTCCTGTTCTTATCTAACTTAACTCCCATGTATCACCATTTTCCCACNTCTCCTCACCCTTCCTGATACTCTGTCCATGATTTTACATCAGCTTCAATGAGATCAACATTTTCAATTTCCACAGAGGAGGGAGCTCATGTAGTATATGTCTTTCTGGGTTTGGCTTAAAATAATGGTCTCTAGCTGTTGCCGAAAATGATAGGACTCCATTCTTTATGTGGCCAAGTAGAGTTTCATTCTTACCACAGTTACTTTTTCTGTTCATCAGTAGATTGCTTCCATTTGGAGCTGTTTTGCAATGAATGCTGATATAGTCATTCTCCTGTGAGTGCTACCACTAGGCACTCAGTCTTATAGAGACAAAAAATGCTAAAAAAATAATAATGATAAATTTCTAGAATGAATATAGGCAGATGGTTTTTCTTCTCTTAATTTCTAAGTAATATACTAGACAAATGTTTCTGTAATATTTACAATATATGTCATAAGTAATCAGAAGGTAATTTAGGGTATATGTAAGGATGTAAATGGATTATTTGCAAATAATGGCATATTTTATGTGGAGGACTGTGGGAACCCACAGAGGCTTCCTAGTGTCTGAACTTGCTTTGCCCAGCAGGGCTGCATAATGAGATGATTTGGTCACGGGCATGTTTACCAGGTGTTTGGAAGGGTCTACACTTGGCTGTATGGTGTGCTTTGATCTTGCAAGGGGGAGGTCTTTTGCCTCTCCCCTGGCATATTATAAAAAGCCCTTTTGAATAAAGGACGAGGCTGTTGGGTATTGACCCAGGCCCTCCTGTGTTTCTGTCCTTCTTCTCCTGTGTTTCTGTCCTTCTTCTCGTCATCTAGGTCTCTCTTTCTATCACTTCTTAATTCCTCTCTCCTCCATCTAAGAACCCTTCAAAAAGTAGGAGCTGGACTGCCACAGAGGACTTGGTATTTTCAGATTGCATAATCTGACGATAGAAGGGTGGGTGTCCTGGACTAATGTTCTGAAGACACCGCAAGAAATGAATGGACAATTTACTAGGAATGGAAGCATGATTAAACTGTCTCAATAGAGCAGAGGGCCGTTTCAGCACAAGAATTGTTTTTTTAATTACTTAAAGGTTTTCCCTTCCCCAACTCCTCCCAGAATCTCCCCACACCCCTACTCACCCAACTAACTCTATGTTCCTGTGTTCTCACTCTCACTCTTGTAGGTGCTTGCTCTCATGTGCTATCTCAAGCACACATAAAAACAGACAAACAAAACCATACAGTTTGGTTTGTGTTAGCCAACTATTCTTGGGCATGGGGCCTCCCATAGAGTGTAACTGATAAACCCAGTGACACTCCATTGGAGAAAACTGATTTTCCTTCTGCCAGCAGGTATCAGTTGCAAGGAGCTTCTTAGTAAGGCATAGACTCCTGTCTACTTCCCCATCTCAGTGCTGGGACCCCTATCTGGCTTGAACCTATGGAGGTCTTGTGGATACTGCCACAGTCTCTGTGAGTTTTTATATAGCACAATGATTCTTGTATTGCGTGGTGAGCAAGCAAACTCCCAAAACATGGAGAATTAAAAAGTCCACCATTTCATTAAATCAAATAGAAAGGCTTCGTTCTACTGTGAAAGAGACATAAAGACACACTGTAGCATAAAAAGAGCTGTCAGGAATTTGAGAATAATTCTAAGTGGAGTAGAAAATCGCCTTGCTTTTTGAATGGGAAAAACAATGTGATTATTAAACCTAATAGAACTACTAGTTACTAGTTAAATTACCCAATCTAAGTACAACAGTNAGGTGACTGAGTGCTCCTCCACCCAGACAGAAGGACTACATCTACTAACAACTATCTTTTCCTATTGAATTGTTTAGTGATCAATTTGCTTTGTAAAAATAACNACACAGTGATTGTCTTTGTATCAGAGAGAATATATCCGTGAATTTAAAAGAAAACCCCCTGAACTCATTGGCCCATCCTTTTTCTCTCACCACACCATCTGTATCTACTAAGTTAATGAGTAGTAGCTNACTCAAACAGAAAGGATGGCTAGTACCAAACAGTGGAAAGATTTTTGACTGAAAGCTTGCAACACTGCATCTTTCATGTTGCTGTATTATTCAGTTAATGCCAATGAGGATTCTGTGTGTTTTCCCTTGCCTTTTTCATCGAGATGCTTTTAAATCCAGATTAATGAGAACATCAGTGAGCTACACATCCTAGTAAATCCATGCATGGTAGGGTATTTTGTCAGGTAGAATGTACTATATATCTAACTCCCACTGCATGTACTTCTTCTTTTTTTTCCAATTTATTACAATCTCCCAAAAGGATACCAATAGGGACATACTTATTCATGTTTTCATTTATTATGTAACTCATTTCCAATTTAGATATACTGCCAGCTCTGCCATGATATATGACTGTAACTTGTTGGTATGTGTAGATTTATTTGTCTATATAAAAATACTATGATGAATATAAGCTGATATACTCAAAATTAAAATCCTGTGTTCTTTAAAAGGATTTAAAATGCTAATGAAAATTTTTATACCACTGTGTCCTGAGACAGATACAAACGTCTCAAGGCTGTTCTACATGAGAAAACACAAGGTCCATGCACAGAACTTGGGAAACTGCATAACCAAGAAAAAGAAGGAAAAAAACTCTGCCTGTATCTGCCTGTGTGACTGTTGGCCCATGCATGTCATGATACACTTTGTGGAGGTCAGAGGACCTCGCTTGTCAGTCCTCATTTTCCACCTCTTGTTCCTGCTGTGCATGCCAGGTTCTCTTTCCATTTTCAACCTCAAGTAACTAAAAGAAAAACATCTGATCCAATAATCCTAACAAAAGGTGATTTCCTTCTGGTTGGCAATAGTTGTAGACAAGTTAGTTATCAAAAGTCAGAGTGGCTGGAGTTAGATAGATGGCTGAGCAGTTAAGAGCAGAGGACTCTTGCAGAGGACTCAGGTTAGTGTTCCCAGTACCGATATGGCAGCTCACAATCCTGTTCCAGGAGAACTGATGNCCTCCTTTGGCCTCTGGGGACACCAAGCAAGCATATANTACACATACATACACAAAGCCAAACACTCATACACACACAAAAAAAATAATATTTTTAAAAGTTCAGAGTAGGTAATAGTAGATTCTCTTTTTTTTATCAGGATAGNAGATTCTTAAAGGTAAAGGCCAGGTATCTGTTAAACAGCCCCTTGCACAGAACAGCTCCCAACTAAAAAAGACATATCAGTTCTGAAGCAGCAAGAGTACTGGGGTAGAAAAACATTGACCTTGTTGAATGAGGGTGAATCTGTTTTGTGTCTTTTTGTGTGAACAACCATGTTCTTTGTACTGGTACAAAGCACATCTCAGTGACTGNTTTGATGAGTGCATACCTCAGTTATGCCTTCTTCTGAATCAGCAAGAGAAACTGAGAGGGCTGAGATGACTCCGGCTGCACCTTTATACCCCCTCACTCTGCATAACCCAATGTGGAGCCTCTTTCTCAGCTACATATCAAGGCATGCCTGAAGTTTCTGTAATTGTCCCAACTGCTGTCAGCATGCCCTGCCATGTGGGTTCTTAGTGGCTTTTTCATGAGCCCAAATGATAGACGCAATAGCAAACAGGGAAAGTTGAATGGCACCACTGTATAAAAGTTGTTCATTTTCCAAGCTAGATGTGACATTTTCCAGGTCTAGGCTCTCGTGCACCCTGGCTTTGAACACCCTTTTCAATATAACTCCTGAAGAGAGCAGTAGATGTGTGTTCTCTTTCAAAAGGTCTATTTCCACCCTGTTATTTCCAACACTTTTCAAGACAGGGGAAATGACGGTGAACTAAACAAATTGAGTTACTGCACGTTTCAGAGGCTGTTCTCCTCTGAAGAACAAGGTGGACAGCCATACATGACTCAAACCTCTCTTCCACACTCCCATACTTGAGGCACAGGAGCGGAGGGTTAGTCTTGTCTGGAGAATCCTGGTGTGGATGTGGGAATCTAACTTACACAGTAATGCAATGGCTGTTAATCAGATCATTGGAGAAAGTGCTGTATATGATGAAGTCCATTTGCCATCCTTGGCCAGTTTGAATAGATTAAAAGTTAGATAAGATTCTCATCCAAATGTATTTCTAGCTCATTGGTAAGATTGTGGTGACATGAAATTACCAGGAGAAGCTTTTGAGAATGTGTAAATGGGG
>LZPO01056649.1:8987-19008 GCA_001675575.1 Neotoma lepida
CAGCACAGCCTCTCCAAGGAAGATATATTTTATGTAAGTAAAAATGTTTTCCAGTTAGGAAGATTGACAAGAAGTCCTCTACAATGAAAAACATCGAGTACTCTAGCTCTGAAGTGGAAACCAAGGCGCTTAAGCCTTTGAGGAACTTAAAGGCCAGTGGGTCAGGGCTGCCCAGTGCAGGTAGGATGACAGACAAGGAGGCTGGTGGCACAGGTGGGTACAGGCCTGTCTCAGTCCGTTTGTCACCACCATCACCACCACAACAAAACATGAATGGGGTGAGGAAGAAACAAAAGAAATGTATTTCTCACAGCTCTGAAGGCAGGAGCACCCAAGGCCAAAGCACTGGAAGATTCCACATATGGCAGGGACAGAAGACTGTCTTCTCACTCTGCCTTCCATGGTAGAAAAAGTAAGTGTCCTCCTTGGGGCTCCTTTTATGAGGTCTCCACACTCAGGGGCCAGTCACCTCCTGTAGGTTTGTTTTCTGACATTGTCATGTGGGGATTAAGGCTTTCAGCATATGACTTTTGATGGGAACATAAATATCCAGTCCAATGCCAGGCTACATTAATAATCCTAGAATTTATCCCAAAAGACAAGTACTTAGAAAGAGTAGGTAGCTAAAACCAGGAAGCACTGCATCTTTTCCATGTTAGTACTAACCATTCAACAACCTTTAAAATAAATGAATTAAGAAAATCCTCTGAAGAGTACACAAACCTACAAATTACATGCCTCTAAAGATGCTCTCAGGAGTTCTGGATCTCGGGACCAGCCTCAGGACCAGCCTCAGGACCAGCCTGAATCCTACCGACACTCTCAGGAGCACGTCTGCACAGACTCAGCACAAGGAAATGGGCAGTCTAACTCAGCTTTCGGGCAAAACGCTTGAGAGTGTTCTGGGACTCACACTGGCTGATACACTTTGTCACAGCCATGCCACACCACCCTTGTGTTTGGGAAGAGATCCATGCTTTTGTATCCAAACAGCTTAAGTGAAGCCAAATTATAATGAGTGGCAACATGAGGCATCTACATTTATCGTATTATAAAAAACACATTTTATACTTATATTCTATCNTGTAAGATCTCCAGTAGAGAATGCCACAGAGAAAGGACACATACTTATATTCTATCGTGTAAGATCTCCAGTAGAGAATGCCACAGAGAAAGGACACATAGCTTTTTTTCAATCATAGCCATATCATTTTCATGTAACTATTCTGCCCATTATCTAGTTATCACTCCCATTCATCCACAATGTAAGTCAGCAACTACATACTAAATATTAAACTAAGGTATGGTGCTAAATATTTGGATTTATTGTTTTATTTAATCTTCATTATAATTACATAGGAAAAATAGTTACCTATGTTAGCAAGTCTCACCTTTAATCTCATTTCTTCTTTTAAAATCAAATTGTTTTAAATAACTGAACAGTGACTCACAGCAAAACCCATATCTGGTTCCTAGCCAACAGACAAGGATCATTGTCCAAGGATCAGAAAGATTCTGATGTGCCCACTGTTCTGAGTTCTCAAACAGCAAACTACACTTCTAGATAACTGATACTACTCCTTTAAAAATGGCATTTCATAATCCACAAGTAGTGAAAGAAAAGTTAACAGTACCACCAACTATCATATATTTACTCTAGACAAGTCCTCTTCAATGAATCTAAGCCTCAGTAAAAAACCTAGACTACCCTTGTTCAACAGACAGATGGGAGAGCAGAACCATGCAGGGTAAAAGATCCCAAGTATGTTCCAGAAAAGGGAAAAATCAGCACGAAAATCACAGCTTAACTTTATATATTCTGGATTCTCTTTGGAGTAGCTTCTCCTCGAATGTCATTTCACCTAATAAGGACATAGAGTGGCTGCCCACGTCTGTCTCAAAAGAAAAGGAAAATTCTCCTTCAAGCATATATTGTCTACTGGTAACTAAAAAAAGGAAAAAATGGCAATATATTGTTCAACAAAACCAGATGCCACCATTACTACAACAGATTCAGCTCTTACTTGCATATTTACCCCGTTAGTACTTGACAGCCCAGGCCCAGTGCAGCCTCGGGTTACCAGATCCCACCCTGCTGTGTCCCACACTGCTCAAGAGGACAACAGGAGTGGGAGGTAACAAGTGGGGTAGGAGAGGGAAGCATCCTGAAGGAAGTGACATTATTTACCTGGCTGATGCCCCAAGCCTAGCTCAGTTCTCCAGGCATCCCCTGGGTTCCTCTGCCTACCCAGGAAGCCATGCTGTAGAACTGGACAAGTTCAGCTGTGAAGAGGTGGAAACAGAGGCAGGTAATTAAGAAGCCTGATTTAGTGCTTGTTTAGCAGAGAGGAAAATATGTCGTACCAGCCATTCCAGACTGAAGGAGAGGTGAGGGGAGAGTTTAAAAATAATTACTTGAAAGGTTTACAAATACTTTTACTTCTCATAAAGCTTCAATGTCAACAGAATGATCCAGGAAATACAGCTGTGGTTTTCTGGAAGGCCAGAACTGAAGTCCTGTTTTCAACACAGAAGGTATTTGTGTGGTTAGTCCATTAATATTTGAGGCCAAAGAAACCTGCCTGTGGGCATAGAAGGTGAGAGAAGGAATAGAGGAGGTCGGGCAGCTTTCATTCTCTATACTGAGCTCACTGCCAAGTCAGTCTTGCCTTTCTGCATATTTTTATCCTACACTCTTTCCCTTTCTTTTTTTTTCCATTTTTTTAAATTAAACTACAATTACATCATTTCCTCCCTTACTCCCTCCAACCCCTCCCATGACCTCCCTAGATCCCCTTCAAATTCATGGCCTCTTTTTCTTTAATCATCATTGGGGTGTGTGTGTGTGTGTGTGTGTGTGTGTGTGTGTGTGTGTGTGTGTGTGAATAAATATAAACACACGGCCAGCTGAGTCTGTTTAGTGTTTCTTATCTGTATATGTTTTCAGGGCTGATCACTTGGTGCTGAATAACCATTTCAGGGGCTCATCCCTGTGGGGTGTGGCTAATTTTCCTTCTCTCAGTAGTCATTAACTGCCTGCAGCTCTTCATCTGGGGTGGGGCCCAGGAGATCTCCTCCATCTACACTGGTATTTCACAATTCTACCTACCTTTGAATCTCAAAGTATGTTCTCTGTGAAACCCTCCCTCCCTTCTGCCTTACCACATTTACCCCTCTAGCCTCATGTACTTTATGGACTTCCCGTTATTCTCTCCATGGCTTTCTCATCCACAAAATTTCCAGCTTACCAAGAAGTGAACGGCTGGCTCTTCTTTAATCTACCTTCCTAGTATATAATAAGACAATGCCTGGCATTTAATAGCGGCCCTGCTCACATTTGGCCATTAAACACCTTTCATTTCCATTTGGTGTCATCTTGTTGGAATTGCTACCATTTCTGCCAACAGCCTTTTCTCCATTTTGCTTTTCCTCCAGGTACTGGCTGGTTTTGTGTGTCAACTTGACACAAAGTCATCAGAGGAAGGAGCCTCAGTTGAGGAAATGCCTCTTTGAGACCCAGCTGTAAGGCATTTTCTCAATTAGTGATCAAAGTGCGAGGGCCTAGCCCATGGTGGGTGGTGCCGTCCCTGGCCTGGTGGTCCTGGGTTCTATAAAAAGNTAGGCTGAACAAGCCATGAGGAGCAAGCCAATAAGTAGCATCCCTCCATGACCTCTGAATCAGCTCCTGCCTCTAGGATCCTGACCTGTTTGAGTTCCTGTTCTGACTTCCTTCAATAATGAACAGCAATGCTGAAGTAATATAATAAAGCCTTTCCTCCCTAACTTGCTTTTGGCCATAGTGTTTCATCACAGCAATAGAAACCCCTAAGACACTCCCCAAAAGGAGTATCAAAGACAGAGGTCATCTTTGTTTTTGTCTTTACTGAAGCTCTGGACATGCAGGCTCCTTCTTACACAGAAACACTGGGCAGTGTGATATTAGCAGGATCACTGTGAATATCATCCTCTAGTCTCTCCTCTGTATAGCTGAGGAAATCTCAAGTCCAGAGAATAAAAGTGGTCTGCTTAAAAATATTAGCTGGCAAGCAGCAGGAAGAGTAAAATGCAGAGCTCAGGTTTATGGCCTTCCCCAACCATCTTCGTATGCACTTGTGCTTCCATGCCCTCTCTTCCCTTAGGGAATGGGCTGCAAATAGAATTTGTGCATTTTATCAGAGAGAATTTTATCCTAAAAATGCTTGAGAGCTAATCCATGGGTACCCAAGAATGGTTTATTTTGGAGAACTTTTTTTAATATTTGTTTTTAAATGTACATATTTAAAAGTGCCACCACAGTAATTAGGTTAAGGTAATTATAATCATGTTGAGGTATTTTCAGATTTTTAAAACTAAAGCTTATGCAATTATAAATAAAGGGGTGAAAATGTGTCTCTGGTAGGGGTAGATCTAAGAGTTTTCTTGGTCTTTCTATTTCTATAATAGCCAAAGCAAACTAGAACAAGTCAGCCACCGTAAGCCACTGAAAACCAGGACTTGTTGCATTTGATTCACTACTTCCTGCAGACAACTAAAGAAGGTCAATAAGGGAAAAAGAATGCAAAGGGTAAGCCCACTGAGGTCCTCTTGCCTCATTCTCAAGCATGCAGTAACTGGCTTCTCTGACTTGACTTGCAGCAAACAGGGCAGGCAATGTGTTGGATGTGGAGGAGAGGAGAGATCATAGAAGGAAAGAGGTACCAGAGAGCCTCAGGACACCTTTTTAAAAACCAGACTCCATCTGAGGGCAGAGCTTCCAATCCTCTGCTACAAAAGTAATCAACTGAGATTCATTCTCCCATTGCACCGGTTACCTTGGGCTATGTTTTAAAAGAGTAGTTCTTCTCGTGACTATGCTGTGTGGTACAATTTGCTGAGAATAAGCAAAGCAAAGCATCTCTCTCTCTCTCTCTTTCTGTTTCTCCTCTTTTCTTTCATGATGCTAAAGAAAATACATCAAAATATAATGCCTTTTTACAGAAACAAAAGCAAGTCACTGAAACAATTAGTGATTCCATTTATGAAGCAAGATATTCAAGGAGGTGATGATGAGGATGGATGGAAAGCGGCCTTGCAGAAGCAAGCAGCTCCNTGTCCATTTCCAAGAGCTGAGCAGGCACTGCTGAGGGATTCATTTCTCTGAATGCAGTGATGTTCCTGTGACTTTCTAATCACAAAGGCAGAGTTCATGAGCAAAACCCCAGACTAGTACATTTCAACTCTATCAAGAGGATAGAAACACTCAGTTGTGAGTCCAGAGTTTGGGTTTGAAACTTGAGCATTAATTCTCACACATGGATCTGTATTTTTCAGCACGTGTTGTTTTGTATAAATGTGAGTTTGCCAATATTTAAGAGTACAGCTTCTTTGCAAACATACAATAAATTCATTCATTCTATCATCCATTCATTCAAAAAATTATTTGTTGTATGTGTGGCTTTATGGTACTAGTATATTTTAGAAAAACACAAGTGAGGAGTGCTTTGGTAGGGAGGGATAGGGAATAGACAGACAAATAAGCATCCATTTGCAAATGGATGGAACTAGAAAATATCATCCTGAGTGAGGTAACCCAGACTCGGAAGGACAAATATGGTATGTACTCACTAATAGGTGGATACTAGATATAAACCAAAGGACAATCAGTCTGCAACCCACAGATCCAGGGAGGCTACCTAGCAGGAAGGACCCTAGGATGACTGTAGCATAAAATAAGTTTGGGTTTTGCCCAGTCACTGGGCAAGCTTTAGTGAAACATTTCACTATTAGGATAAGAATTTGTACCTCTATTTATGTTCAAGCTATCTGTATATTCTCTCTCCTGCAGTTGTACATCGAGTGTTTTAATAGTAATAAAAAAAATGAAAAAAAAGCACAATTCTGTTGTGATGAAATATAAAATAACTGGGTGTGTCAGCATGCTTAGTGGTTATAGTATTGAGTAGAAAGGTAAGGAAAACTCAATAGAAGAGGACTAAATGAAATGAGGGATGCTGGGGCACAGAGACAATGTCTCAGTCAGAGACAATGTGTGGATGGCAGTCCTGTGGCAAGGGTACCCTTGGGAATCAAAGAATCCAGTGTGGTAGGAGTAGGCACCAGGCACCAGAGAAAGAATAATGTGTTGGACAGATAGAAGGTCGCACCATGTAGGCCTTACATATTATGACATGGACTTTGGATCCCACAGTGAATTTCTGGGTTTCTAGGAAATACCACGTTAAAACAACATGGCTGACCTGGAAATTCTCAGCAGTACCAACATGGGAATCTGGAGACAGGCCAGGCTGGACCCACAATGATTGCCAAGGAACCAGCTGTTGTTGCTTGAAAAATATTCTACAACTGCCTGGCTTCAATCCCTTTCAAATTCCATCTATAATGAAGCTTCCAGGTCAATACTGAACAAAGATAAATGTGGGCTACTATGTAACTAAATAAAATATCTAAATTGTTAAAAATATATATGGGAAAACAAAAACTGCATGAAATACTATATTTTCTAAGTGGTACCTTTCTGCTTTAGTTATTGAACAGAATAAATGTTGCTAATTGGAAATGAGTGTTTAGTATGAAAACATTGTGCTAGTTTCATGATGAACTTGCTTTTCATTTCTCAGCAGACTTTGAAAGACTGAGTTGACTCATGCTACTAAACANAATTCACACCTATAATAAAACCCACAGATTTATTAAAAATCTATTTTATATTAATACTTAATACTAAAGTAAAATTTGCATTTTTAGAACTATTGAAGGAGAAAGGGATGTAGTCTGAACTCACCTGTAAGTAATCAGGTAAATGATAAGGAGTCATGTAAAATATTCCCTTAATTTCCTCATATTTTCTTCTGTACTTTCTTCAAATTCAAGTGAATGTTTTGCCCTATTTCAGGGCCAATTCCGCTGTCACTGTTTAAACAGCAAATTATTACTATTGCCAACTGGAGAACTTTGTCATATTTTGTAGTATGTAAATATGCCATCTGCACCTTGCAGTGATACCCATGGTTTGCTCTCTAATTAGCAGAAAGGGAATACCTTGTATGTGGTGGCCATAGTGAAAAACCATTGAAACGGTAGATAACAGCACAGAACATGCTTCATTGTCAGTAAATACTGATGGATAACTCAACAATTTACCTTGAACATTTCTTATAGCAGACTAACCAGGGGAAAACTGCACAAAGGGCTGAATAAGAAATTTAGAAAAATAAGATCGCATAAGTTGCTCTGAGAAGNAGGATGGCATCACNACCAGAGCACACCTCCTTCAGCCATCACCTCTGCTCACTAACTGTGATCTTCAGTAAGCCATTTAGTTTCTCACAGGTGGGAAGTGGAGACGCAAGCAGAACATTCTCCACAGGTTATGTGTGCAGTAAACTAAATTCAAGTATTGGAACTTCTTGTTCTTACAGCACACTCTCCTTGAGAGAAGGCCATTCTTAGAGCTGAGGCAGGGTCTTGGTGGGTAGAGCACTAGCTTAGCATGCAGGAAGCCAGAAGTGAAGTGAGAGGGAGAGGGGTAGGGAAAAAAGAGAAAGAGAGAGGGAGAGAGGAAGAGAGGGAGAGAGGGAGAGAGGACATTATTGGTTGGGGATGTAGCTCAGTGGTAGTAGAATACTTGCCTAGCTTGTGCAAAGCCCTGAATTCAATCCCTAATATCGGGGGGGGGTAAATATTAGAGATGAAAACAAGCAGACAACAAAGACGAGTCTAACTAGTCATTTACAAATGACAGAAACACCACAGCTGGAAACGGCTTTGACTAAGGGCTCTCAGCTGAGCTTTGCTCCAATGAAGCCCCAGAAACAGGCCCTTTGTTAGATGAAAGGTAAAAAGTCACCATGAACAGAATGAGCCCAATCCCTGCACCACGCCTTGGCTGTGGTTAGCAATGTCTCCTCCCCACCCATCCCTTTGGGCCAGGATTGAGAGGCTGCACACTACAGAAATCAGAAGTTCATGCTAAGGGTCAATGTGGAGAGATTTATAGCAGTTCCCTTCCCCTCTGGTGACAGGGAAAGCACCTTGCTATTCTCTTGGGAAAAGGAACTTTGTTCTGTCTTTGTTGTTACTATCTACTCTTAGAAAGAGAGAAGAACCCCAGAATTTTGGAGGGTTTTCTGACTCTTACTATCTCTTCTAAGCCTACTGTAACATGTCCAGAAAACTCTCTACTCCTGATGTCAAATCACAGCTTTGGTTTGTTAAGAAGGCATCTTTCCAATGGACCGTGGAATATTTATGTCTCTGTGCAGCTCTTTGAAGGAATAATCTTATGGTTTTGTGCCTGTCTTGGGTCAGAGGTTCAAATCAGCATTTCTTTCTGTCATTCCTTATATGCTGTGTGATAATCTACAGCCCAGGAAGACGAATCATAAAACAAAGTGACTATTTGACTTCAGCAACTAGTTCTAGTTCATCAAAGATTTCCAGCCTCATCTCAGCATGAAATGCTGTGGAGAAAGTAGGAGAAGAACAAAGCGTTTTGTCAAGTAACACACCTNGTGACATAAACACATATGTCTCTTAAAGGAAATTTTATCGTTTCCACATTATCAGCACACAAAAGGCACATTCTTGTCGCAGACCTGGTGTGACTGTGGAGTTTTCGTCGTTGGAAACAAGAGCCCGATTAGGTTCCCACACAGATGTGACTAGACTTTCCTCGTGTGTGTGAAATGGCTGCTTTTATTCCTTTTCAAACAGACTGCCAATTGTCACCCTAAAAACACTGAACTGTGCTCAGGCAGCATTTGTTTCTGCTCCTTCTTCCTGTCTTTTTAGAGTCCACCAATACCATTACTGTCCTTCTGGTTGGTCTTCTTCTGGGGAGTCTGAGTTAATCCACAGCTGTGTGGATGTGGAAAAGGTACACAGCAGGCCACGGCTGCTGGCTCTCTTGTCTGCTAATAAAGTGCGCAGTCTGCGAGACAGATGTTAGGGGGATCTGTTAAATAAGTCAGTGACAGAGATCCTGACCTCTGCCAGGGAACATTTTATTATTCCAGAAAGGGGCATAATTATAGCATGTTAACAATNAGAAGAACCGTAGCCTTTCTTTACAAATCTAACTTCTTGTTACATATTTTGGGTGGAATAAGAGTATCCAGGCACATTCACTGAGAAGCAGTTTGATTGGGTTGAGCACAAACTGTAGATTACGGGATTTCCCCAAATCCCCAGGAAATGGTTGGACCTTGGCTTTGTGTCAATCTTCCACAGTGTTGTTTATTCAGCGTGTATCGTTACACTATTTGTATAGTGTCACTTACCACAGGGCACCATTGTTCTGAAGGGACTATCAATCTTACCAAACACAGTTCCCTAACTATTAAATCCAGTATAATGGGAAATGTAAACTAGAGATCAAATTAATAGAGGAATATCATACACTATACCTTATTTTGCTTTACTAATTTTAGTGTGAGTNAAATCATGTATACTACAGCCATTGCAGATCACCTCTCGTTGAGTAAAAGGCCTGCTGCTCTCTGACTCCATGCTGATCTCTCCAGTCTCACCTCTGATTGCTCCTGCACCCTTACTCTGGACCAAGTACTTCTAAAGATGCTGCCACACTGCCTGCTACTATTGTCCTCATGTCTCCATGCTGCTCTGTTTGTCTGGGAATCTCCTCTAGGTCTCTGCCACTGTGCATCCCTCTCCACACTCTCTTTCCAGGAGTCAATATTGCCAGCATCTCACCCAGGAAGTTTGCCAGAACTCNGCCAGCCANAGCTAAGTACTTCCTCCTCCTACAGTGTTTTCAAATTGGGAACACATCTATTTTAACAATTATTACATTGCTTGCTAGATCATGGGCCCTCAGAGGGCAAGAAGTGAGTCTTATTGAACTTACTACATCCCAAACAGAAAAGGGTGCTTATTATATAGTAGACATATTTAGGAAATTAATGTATAAGTGAACTAAATAATCATTTATCCTGCCTACCAGCACTGTAACAGGGTCTTATTTTGTTTTTAAATGGATAATCTTAATTAGTTGGTACAACCA
>LZPO01056650.1:4215-18990 GCA_001675575.1 Neotoma lepida
TGGGATCCAAAAAAATGATGTTTCATCATTTCATTGCCAAGACCTTTCAATTGTTTGGTTAAATACACTCCTAAATATTTTTGTAGCTCTTATAAATGATATTTTTTTCTTAATTTTGTTCTCAACCAAGTATTTTGATTTTATTTTACAATCCTACTCTGAGGGATTTCAAATAAAGACCAATACTAAATTCCAGAAGCCCATTAACATTTACTTTATCTGAAACCATCAGTGTGTTGAGATGACCCTGCAGCTCTAGTAACCCAAGTGCTGAGTGAATGGATTCAGGTTATCTTCCAGGTAATCACTGTGTAGAAATTCACTGAACCCTTTACAAGACCAACTTCTCCCTAGAGGCGTTTCCAGATTCACTAACAGAAGATGTACCTTATAGTTGCAGAAGATACCTCAAGGACCACAGGGAAAGCAACACTGAGATGTANAGCATCTTCCATAATCTCCCTGCAGTTCTGTTTTCTGTCTTGAACAATGATGTAAGTCTTGAAATGGTTGTTCTCTAACATAGAAAGTTGTCTGAGGACTTTACTTCAGGGATATTATACCATTGTTTCTAATACTGTAACAAAATAGCCAAATCCCATTCTGATGCAATCAGTCTCCCACATCTAGGATTTAAAGTTTAATATTCCATGCAGGCAGCAATCAAATCTTCCAATTTAATGGTGAAAACTATCAAGAGTAATTTGCTCATTACTTTAAGACTTTCGGTGAGTCTGTAGGCACTTAGATGCCAATGATCCTCCTCAGAGAGAAATTTTGGAGAAGTTTCGGGTCTTTATATGATGGCTCTCAACAACAATAACAAAGAATATTTATTAAACTAAATCACTAACATACCCATTTTTAGTGATCTGAACACAGTCTATCCAGACTTTGCTTTCAATGAATGCCTTTATGAGTGCATGTGCATTTGTGTGTGTGCAAGAAAAATAACATTAAAACCACATCTGAATTAAATGGCAACAAAATTTCACCAATATTACAATTATTATAAGCTATATTTCAAATATATTAGTAGAGGTCTGGAAAATAGCTCAGTCAGTGCGGAGTGTGTTTCACAAGTCTCGGGAGCTGAGCTTGGTCTCTGGAGTCCTTGTTAAAAGTCAGGCCTGGTGGATTGGGTTTATAATGCCAGCACTGAGACAGTGGAAAAAAGAGGACACCTGGGGCTCACTGAGCAGCCAGCCTATCACACTCAGTAAGTTCTAGGCCAGTGAAAGATCCAGACTTAAATAAATAAACAAATAACAAATGGTGGGAAGTACATAAAGAATGAAACCCAAGGTGGCCTGGCCTACAAATGTATACACAAAGTCAGGCTTATATAACCTCACACACATGCCACTGCATGCATATGCATTTACACAAACATATGGACTAGTAGATGTCTTGGTAAGACAGCAGACCTAGAAGCTGCTTCCATGTAACCCAGTGACGAAATGTCAAGAAGAGAAGGAAATCTATATCCCAAAAAATACAAAATACAGAGCTTTGAAATTCACAAAAGCAGTAAGACAGTCAGGGCATGCAGGGGAACAGAAGAGCAAAGCAGCAAGAAGTCAGGTTGAAGACAGCTCTTGCCACTTNGTGTCCATGTGGTACATAAGGAGAGCAGAAGTCTCCCTCTGTAGTGTTGCATCTAGGATGAACAGACATTTGCTGATGCTTTCCCAGGAAAATTCACACAGCACAGTCCTACTCATAACACAATCCTACAACTCCAAATCAGGTCTTGCTGTTATAGTAGATTCTCCAGAGAGACGGATCAAGGGAGACGAGAGAGCTTAAAGGGCAATGGTCCACTTTTGTTTTCAGCTGAGCTACTCTAGGGGCCTGTGAACAGGGAACAGTCGCAAACCAAGGTGCCTTGATTCAATTGCCATGAACCCAAGGTGAGAGACAGCTCTGGGAACCAGTCACAGAGAGTGTAAAGGTTGGCTCCTGACAAGGTTGAAATACAGGCAGCATGAAACTTAGCACATGCACAGAAGCATACATATACAGAGGAAGTTAGTCCCATCTCAGAGCAGACCTGAATGACTAAGAATAACCAGGGTGTGAGAGCTCTGGGACAGAGGGCAAGAGGTGGACTGATCTCTGAAGCCACCTCTCCAATTCACTCATGTAGCATCCAAAAACTCTGAGACTCCAGGAGACTGCTTGTTGTTCACAGCCTCATCTGTCCAGCAGGGTGAGTGATGCTGAGTGGTTTTGAGAGTACAAAGCTTGGTCCACATGTACTGATCTCAGGGGTAGAGTTGCTTTCCCTACTCATAACTCTTGTAAGATTCTGTCTGTTGGCCACCCCAAGAGGTAGAAATTGGAGAAGCTTAGACAGTGGGAAAGTCTGATGATCCCAGGAAGTGCAAAGCTTTGAAAGTAGTTAGCAGAGGCTGCTGGAAGGCAAAGAAGACATGGTACTAAAGGGAGGACTGTTCTGATGTTGGGTGCTTGTCTAATACAGGCTTAACACCACAGTAAATCACTTCCTGTGTCCAGAAGTTTAACTGAACAGACCTCTGCACCTGTTTGGGGTCGCCAATTTTCAAAGACCCTCAAAGAAGCCACTCAAACAATACCTTATCCCCCCTTTTGTGTTTTTTCTTTTTGAGTTTCTACTTATTCTATTTTTATTATACTTTAGTATTTTTATCAAAGCATATTGTTAAGGAAGATCCCAGAACATGGAAAGACATCCCATTCTCCTGGATCAGCAGAATTAATATTCTGAAATTGATTGTATTTCTGGAAGTAATCTGTAGATTCAATGCAATTTCAGTCAAATTTCAATGGCATTCTTCACACCACTAGAAAAAGCAATCCTAAAATTCACACAGAGACACAAATGACAACAAATAGTCAGTGTGATGCTACCCAGAGCAACACGGGAAGGATCACAATATCTGGTCTCAAACTACACTATAGATACAGAGTAACAGACACACCATGGTCCTAGCAGACAACGGAATAGAATAGATAACCCAGGAAAGAACCCCACAGCTAGAGCCATCATCTAATCCTTGACATGTGTGTGAAAAGCATACACTGTGAAAAAGGCAGCCAATAAATACACTGAAAAAACTGGATGTCTACATGTAAAAGAATGAAGCTATATTTCCTATACTTCACACAAATCAATTCAAAATGGATTCATGACCATAATGTAAAAGATGAAGACTTAAAAATTCTAGAAGAAAATATTTCAAAATGTAATCATAGACATGAACTTTCTGGAAAGGACCCCAACAGTGAAGAAAATAATTCCAAGAATCAACAAGTAGATGGGATTGTGTGAAATTTGAAAGCTTCTGTAAAAGAAATCATCAGCAGAATGATCAAACAGCCTACAGAACGGGAAAAATTCTATCCTAACTATATATCAAATAGGGGATTAATATCAAGAATCTATAAAGAACTTTGAAATTAAATACAAAAAGGAAGCATCCAACCAGCAATGGGATACTGAATTGGATGGTTCTGAAAAGAATTTCAAATAGTCTTTAAGGTATACCATGGGAGAAATGAGAAAGGCCTGAAAATAAAAATACTTAATGCTCGCTAAGGCCTTTCACCCAGCCATAGCAATTGCCCTTGTGTTCCAAAACCTGAGACCCTCCTGACCCCTGCTTCAAATGCAATCAGAAAGGTCATTGGGCCCAGGTATGTCCAAACCCTCATAAACCATTCTTACAATACTTGTNGTGCCATCAAAACGGACATTGGACTGCTGGCTGTCCTCATGTCCCTCGTGGCATGGGGACATCAGGCCCAGATCACCCTCCAGCTGACCCCCTAGGTCTGGCTATGGTTGGCTGAGGGGTCCCAGGTTCCCTTGGCCCGACTACAGCCATCTCCAACAGGGAGCCTTGGGTAGTCATCAAGGCACTTCATCTCCTTCCTACTGGACACCAGGGCCATTTTTTAGGTGCTGGTGAAGTTCTTGGGACCCACCTCTACTTCTCGTTCCACTATTGTTGGAATAGGGGGACAGCCTTACCAACCTCACCAAACTCCATCACTTAGCTGTATCATTAGGGGTTTTCTCTTTACCCACTCATTCCTAGTGGTACCAATCTTTCCATTTCCTTGCTGGGAGGGGATCTCTTAGCCAAAGTGAGAGCCTCTATTTCTTTTGCTCCCCCCCATCTGCTTGACTCCAAGCTTGCCAGCTGTCCACCTCCTCTTTCTCTTCCAAGCCATACAACCTGACGAATCTTTTCCCTTACCAGCCTCCCAGGCAGATTCCTGGGTATGGGGCACCCCAAAACCCCGCTAGAGTCAAACATCATCCCCCTCTAGTCATTTAATTATAAACCCCCACCAAATATATCACCTAGGCTCAATACCTACTCTCCCTCCAAAGCCTCAAGGGACTTAAGCTTCTTATTTCTGACCTCTTGAAAAAGATCTTCTGGGCCCCACATCTTCTCCATTTAACACTCCCACACCCCATAGTACCCAACCCTTATACTCTCCTCTCTACCATGCCCCTCAGAGACCTCTCATTTTTCTGTCCTAGACCTCAAGGATGCCTTATTTTCTATTCCTCTTGAACCCCAGTCAAAAAATATCTTTGCCTGGACTGACCCAGACACTCACTTTCTACCCAACTCACTTGGACTGTCCTACGCTACATCTACTTGAAAAAACTCTGGCCTCTGACTTATTCTATTCCTAAATCCAAGCTTATACAACACATAGATGACCTTCTCCTTTGTAGTCTATCCCTACAAATTAGCCAGGCTGACACCACTATTTTATTCAACTTTCTGTCTGGCTGGGCATATAGGATTTCACCATCTAAGGTCCAACTGTCCACCCCTCAGAGTACTTATCTGGGACTATTACTCCAACTCACAAGGTCATTCATTACCCTATACAGTAAACAACAAATCCAGTCGCTGTCAATCCCAACCGCTAAGGACAAATTCTGTCCTTCCTAGGGATGACTGGCTTCTTATGCTCTTGGATTCCTTCTTTCTCGCTTCTCACCCACTTCTTATATGAGGCAGCCCTTAGCCCCTCACAGAAACCCCTCCTTGGGCCCATTGCCAAGCCCTTTCATAAGCTTCAACAGGCCCTCCTCCAGGCCCTGACCCTACATCTTCTGGACTTAACTTGCCCCTTCTCTATGTTACAGAAAAGGAGGCATATGCTCTCAGGGTTCTGGGTCACCAACTGGGACCTTCCTTAACTTATCAAAAAAATTGGATAATAAAAATGGCCAATAAATATTTGAAAAAAGTTTTTAACATCCTTATCCATTAGGAAAATGAAAATAGAAACTATCCTGAGACCCCCAACTCACCCTAGTCAGCATGGTTGCNCAAACAAAAAACCTAATGACGATAAAAGGAATCTAGGATGTAGAGAAGAAGAAATGCTTGGTCACTGCTGATAGGAATACAAACTTATACAGTCACTAAGGAAACCAGTAGACAGGTTGCTCAAGACACTAAAAACAGAACTACCCTGGAATCCAAGTATACTGCTCATGGTCATGTGACCAAAGAACTCTAAGTGAGCACAGCACAAAGATTCTTGCATACCCATGTTAGTTGCTGTATTCTTCTCAATAGCCAAGAAATGTAACCAGCCTAGAGGTTGTTTGAAGATGAATGGATTTAAAAATAAATGGTATATAAACACAAAGGAACTCTATGCACCTATAAAGAAAAGTGGAATTATGACATTTACAGGGAAAATGGATAGAAATGGAGATTGTTATGTCAAAGTAAAACTAGACAAATTAAAGGAGATATGTTACATGTTTTCTCTCATATGTGAGATTAGATTATAATTACACATATAAGTAGAATATATATATGTATATATATATATATATATATATATGTAGAGACAGAGTAAGAGAGAGAGTAAAAGGAGAAAGGGGACTGTAAGGGGGAAAAAGATCTAAAGAGAGGAAGGGAGAGAGGGTAACTGAATATATGTGTCATGAAGGCAAAAAAAGTCTATTAGTAGGGGAAGAACTGCAAAAGGAAGAAGGAGGATTGGAGAGGGGACTGAAGTGCATTTAAGAACAAAATGTAAATATATATATGTGTGTGTGTGTATGTGTGTATGCGTGTGTGTGTGTGTGTGTGTGTGTGTGTATAAAATGTACTACCAAAACTCACTTGTTTGAATTTTAGCCAGAATTTGGGTCTGCACTAGGTCCTCTGCATATATGTTATGGTTGTTAGCTTGGTGATTTGAAGGGACTCCTGACAGTGGAAGTGGGTGTGTCTCTTACTCTTCTGCTTGCTCTTGGGACCCTTTTCCTCCTACCAGGTTACCTCACCCAGTCTTGATATGAGGGTTTGTGCCTGGTCTTATTGTATCTTGTTGTGCTATGTTCAGTTAATATCCCTGAGAGGTCTCCTCTTTTCTAGGGGGAGATGGGACAGGAGTGGATCTAGGGGAGAGGGAAGGTGGGAGGGACTGGGAGGAGTGAAGGGAGGGGAAGCTTCAATCAGGATGTATTGTATGAGAGAAGAAGAATACATTTAAAAATATCTAAATAAACAAACAAACAAGTAAGCAGAGATAGTCTCAACTAATGAGCACCACCACAAGGGCCACTTCAAATAAATAACTAAAATAAAATATACCAGTAAAATTTATTAAATTTAATTTAAAAGCAAAAACTTAAAGTATTATACATGTGCCACTATAACATTTAAATGAAGACTGAATCCTTGGAGGCAATTATGAAAACAAGTAAAATTTTACTGAAATTCACTTGAGGATTGTTGAGGACTGTACTACCCTGAGAACACCTGATCTTCTCTGATGTCCACATAGTAGACTAAGAACTTGAAAACATCCAAACTTCCAAGGACAATTTATCTATTCTCTTAAATCTGCAACCAGCAGGTCCAGTTATGATTTCAGTAAAGCTACCTATTTTTTAGAGATATTTTAGTTTCTAGTTTAGTCACTTTTAAACAACTGAACATCCCAAGCATTCTTTCATTCAGAGGTAACTGTTTGGGTAGATACTGTAACCCTTACATGGCACACTTCGAAAGAGAGAAGCTGAAGAAGGAAGATGGAAGGACACCATTGTGTAGAAGTTGCTAGAAGGACAGTACCTTGCACTGTGAGGAAAACTGAAGCTGCTGCTGATCCACCTTCATTGGAAACCATACAACGGTACTCCCCGGCGTCACCAGTTTTCACACTCCTCAGCTCCAGTGAGAGGTTGGCCAAGGTCCTGATTCTTGCTGAGTCTGCTAGTCGGATGTCTCTGCCATTCCTCTGCCATGTTAGATTGTAATCCACGGCACTGATGACAAGACACACCAAAACTGCTCTTTCTCCAGGGGCGACTGTAACATTAGTAGGTACTTGGATGATTGGAGGGGGCTCTGTGTGAAATCAAAATGAACATTCAAATCAATAGACCTAAAATCAACTTTGCTCACTAATACATGGGGCCTAAAAACTGTATATATAAATGTGTGTTGAAAAATATGTCAGGAAGGTTTCAGTATATAACAGGAATTATTGACTAATGCCTACGTCAATGAGACCCCCAAATTATCACCTAGTTACAAGATATTTTAGAAGGCAATGTACCNGTACATACCAAATTTAAAATCTCTAAGTTATAAATGTGAGAGTTGAATTGGCATAGCAAAAGGATATGGCTGGAAGAGTTTGGGATTATGGACTAAAGCAGGCTTTTTCATTTGTTTTGATGAAAGTAGCATTTATTGGTCATTTAAATTTAGAAACAGATATTGAGTGATTTAAAGAACATAGCACCCAACAGATGATAGATGTGGCAAGATACAACACCATCACCTTTCAGAGGGGTTGCATTCTTAGCAAGAAGAAAAGTACAAGAGTAGAATAAGACACTCTTCTAATAAAGATGAGAAGCAAGTTCATCTTAGAAGACTGAGTGAATGGATGGGACAGATTTTAAGAGCACCAGGAAGTCTGCTGTAGTATTGTGTCATCTAGAAATGACAAGGAAACTACACCCATGGTACCTCAACAATATGGTTGCCTAAACAAGACCTGAACAATGACAATATCAATAGATATGTATGGGAGCCCATTTTCAGGTTCCTAGTGGGTTTATCCAGCAGGTCTACATAGAGAGGATGATTGGACCACAGGCCTGAGTGCAGGTGTCTGAGATGGTCTGCACTTGGCTGTGCTGGGGGGAGGTCTTTTGCTCCACCCCTTGGCTTTTCTATAAATACCCTGGGGCAGAGACAGTCGGGGCCGGATGAATAGGTTCCAGGCCCTCTCAAGGCTATCCTTTATTTCTATCTTTATCTCCACACTCTAAATCCTTCTATCTAATATTTCCTGCTACTCACACCCAAGAAAACTCTGGGGAACTGTGGGGTTGGTGGGTAGCTGCCCCACAGATATGTTCATGTGGAAGGAGGGAATCTCACTGGACCCCATCCCCAGAAAAAGAACTGCAGGCAACTAATGACTGAGAGATTAAGAATTGACCTCCCTGCAGTGATGAGTCTCCTAATTGGTTATCCAATATAAAGTAGTCAATCCTGAAATCAGATACAACTTCTGAACACAGCTCATGTCTTTCTTCTGCCCCCACTTGCTTACATGTGCTTTCTCCTAGTGAACTCTAACACTCTTGCAGCATGCTACACCTCATTTTATTTCCTCTTCAATAGAAGTTAAAATAAGTGAAATGACATTTTAAAAATAGGATGTGTGAGCCAATAAAATTTGAAATAATGAGATATCATACTATTAGTGCACAAATACATAAAGATAGTGAAGATTATGCACATGAACATATTTGTACATATATAAGTACATACGGGGAAAGAGACTGATGAGAGAGATTTTGTACCAGCTTACAGAGGAGGCTAAGGTTATATGTTACCAGAAATTATCTGCACCTAGAGCATAAGGAATATGTATAATTAAGTAATACCATGATTAAAGGTGGGGTATAGTGACCAGAGAAGGAAGTCCAGTCACAGAGGCAGGAAGCACAGCATGCACAGGCTGAGGCTATAAATCAAGACACTTAGACCAGATCAGGAGACCATGGATATACTCTTTTGCATGTATCTCTTCCATGTGTCTACCTGACCATGAATGGGTCAATTGCTCACTCTGGGTTTCTATTTCTTTGGCTATAAATGATGAGATGTTATAATATTGTTTCCAAGCCTTCCCTTGTTCTAAAAGAATATCCTATAATCTTAAATTAAGATTTACTCTCATCACTTCTCAGCCTTTTGGCTAAGATCAAGTGAAGGTTTACTCTCACTGGGAGCAGAGAGATGGCTCAATGTGAAGAGCACTTGTTGCTATTACAGAGGACCTGGCTTGGGTTCCTGACACCCACATGGTGGCTCACAACCATTTGGAACTATAGTTCCAGGGAATCCAATGCCCTCTTCTGATCTCCACAGGCCCTTGACATGCATATAGTGCACACAGAAACATGCCAACAAAACTTACACATAAATAAGATAAATAAATGTTTTTAATTTTAAAATATTTCCTTTCACTGGCATGCCTTGAGAGACTCTCTATTTGGAATTTCACTTAAACCCAGAAGCTTAGTGTGTATGGTTTTTTATCAATAAAAATTCAATACAGAAAATTAATATACCTGTAATAGTATTAAACTTAATCTCCAAATATCATTAGAAAGGAATAAATTGTACACAGTTGTGTAGTTTGTCATTTTATATCATTTATAATTGATAAATGCTTTAAAATGCCCACTTTGTATTTAAGATGCAAATTAAATAACTATCTTCTCTTTCAAACCATCAATAACCAACATTAGAAAAGCACTCCAAATTCTCAAAAATGTCAATACAACAAAATGCTAAAAAAAAAAAAATGAGGAAACATGCTGGTATAAATTTAACTTTTCTTCAGATGTCTATTGGATGTTCTTTGACTTTATATAATAATAAGTATGGTGACACAAAAATATCACTATCCATAATGCTCATTTCCTAATATTTTTATAAAAACACGAGACCTGGCTATGTAGTTGATCAGCACCTAATTTTAAGATCTGAGTGAATAATGACAGTATGGTGGCTGAGCAGGGACTTTAACCTAGCAAAGGGAAACTGAGAAGCATGGACTTTAACCTAGCAAAGGGAAACTGAGAAGCATGTGAAGGCTAATGGCCAGTGTGTTAAGCTATCTTTGAAATAAGTGCCCACTATTTCATTCCCCAAGGAGCCCTTGTTTGTCACTCCTACTCTTAGAGTCATTGCCATGACCACTGATGCTTTCTGACTTTTTTCACAAGTGACTATATGGAAAGAATTTCTGGAAATTGACTTGGGAACAGTCCAGCTCCTTAGTTAGGCCACCAACCAGCTGGCACAGAGGACAACTAGTAGGACATGTGCAACAGAGGCAACAGGAAGTTCCTGGCACCACTGAGCCAGCTTTGTAACAGTCAGCTCACACGTTCTTACTAGCATCTTACTTAGCAAGATGCTCGAATCAACTCGCTCAAGACTCTTTCCCTCCTGTCCTTCTCTTAATTAATATTGCTGGGAAGAATACTCAAGTGCTCATGTGTTTGCTTTCCCAGAAGCTGAGGAATGTTGACACAATTCCAGGGCTTTTCATAATTTCTGGAGATGAAAAAACAAATAGTTTGTGATGTATGTCAACTTGCTAAGTTATTTCAGAAGACAATCTTTTATTTTCCTAATAATAAGAGAATACAAATAGTTTTACTGAAAGAACACGTCTGCCTGATTTACATGCCTCTCTTTCCAAGTTAAGCTTGGACATAACAAACCCTAGGATTCTAAACCATCGTCTAATTAAAACATTTCTTCTGTCTTAAATTATCTCAGGAAAATACACACTGAAAGCAGAAACAAGCTCTGTTGCAGCTTCAGCAGCCATGACACTGGGCTAGGGTCAGACTAGGATACTATTAAGAACAGAACAATGCAAGACAGGCATAAAATAATTCAGTTAAAATGAAATTTCTGGGCTGTGGATTTAGCTCAGGGGCAGAGTGATTGCTTACTGCTTGCCTATGTGAGACCTTGGGTTGAATTCCCAGTATGTATTTTTTAAAAGTATCCTAAAATTATAACTGGTTTGATCTTGATCATTGATTGTATATCACAGTCTCCTTCCCCCTAATTATTCTGGAAAAATTAAAGGACAATGTTTTTTATGAATGTATTTTACCCTATAAAATATTATATACTGTGCCTACCATCTATTCATAGACATTTGCTATCTGAATGCAAAAGAATTGGTATCACATTTATCCTTCTTTATACTATACTGTATCCAATAAAGCTCTGTGTTCCTAGACAATTTTCAGTTTCATCATGGTCTTCAATTTGGAGGTCAGAATCCATTTGTAAAAACACTGTGATTGATTACATGTGTAAACATGAGAGAAAGGAAAGGTTTATTTCTCTTGTTACCCTCAGAATAGATCAGTTCTATAAACCACATATTTTTCTCGAAGGGCAATGCCATGTGGTTGTTGAAGTAGCTTGAATGAGAATGTCTCCCATAGGCTCACATATTGGAAACCTTGGTGTGCACCTTGTAATCCTGTTTTAGGAGGCTTAAGAGGTCTGGGCTTGTTAGATACAATGAGTGTATCACTGAAGTGGGCTTTGAGAGTTAAAAGACTCCTGTCATTTCAGGTTTGCTCTCTGCTGTGTGCTTATGGGTTCAGTGAGCTTTCACCTGCTCTGCTACCACACATGCCGCTTGGGGCCAGCCTCCCCATCAGGAACCTCTGTAACCATGACCCAAGCAAACTATGGTGTTAGCTATAGCAACATTAATAACATCAGTATGCCTGGAAGGGTCATTAAGTGGTTAGGAGCATGCACTGCTCTTAAGCAGACCAGAACTAGGTTCCCAGCACCCAAGTCGGGCAGCTCACAGCTGCCTGTAACTCCAGCTCCAAGGGATCTAATGCACCTGGCTTTCTCTGAGGGCGTTTACATATACACACAACCCAACCCCTCCCCCCACCATACACACTTATAATGAAAAAGAAAAATCTTAAGTGGTAAAAATAATAACTATTTATTAAGTGCTTCTACATTCCAAGTTATCTTCTAAGCACCTTGAATATACCACAGACATTGCTCAGTCCTCCGTAGGATAGACATTCCTCTGTTATTATCCTTTTAGAGTTAGAGAGCTAAGGTAGCAAGTCCTTAAAGAAGGGCCCAGGAAAAGATACAGAGGCAGAGTGTGGAGAAACGGGCATCTGTGCTCACAATGTAGTCAAGTGGGTAGATAATCACAAATAATCACGAAGAGAATTGTACAAACTTAGGAGTCTATCAACATCTCATTTCCATAGATACACTCATAGACAGGTGACAGTTACCTGATACATCGAAAAACGTCTGCGCCTGTCCAGTCCCTGCGCTGCTCACAGCAATACACTCATAGAGGCCTTCATCAGACAATGTGACCTTTTTGAAATCCCAGTGCACACTAGCAGATTCTCTGAGGACAGGAAAAGAGAAAGCTGTTAGTGTCTGTCAAACAAGAAAAAACTGAAAGCAATGATTAATGATTTGTTTTTGGAGGACTTGTTCCAATGAACAATGTAAACAAAGTTGGTTGTAAAAACTGCAGACTCAATTTTCACTTAAAAATCACACACCTTTTTTATTTTAAACAGAGTTATGCTTCTCTATTCTGAGCAAAAACATATGAGAGACAGCAAGCTGTAGGAATGAAAATTTATCTTTAGGAAATTTTTTTTCTGGCTATATAAAGACAAGCTTGAGTTGACAAACACTGTTAAAGTTTCTTCCTTTCTCCTGTACTTTTCAGTTTGGAGTTGGGAATCCTGATCTGATCAAAGCAATGATACAAGGTAATTTACAAATATGAGAGTAAGACAGCAGCTTTTTACTTGAAGAAAATATGTTTTCCTTAACTTTCTTAAGTAAGTTACACCTAGCGGCATATGTTGTATCTAGTTTAGCCTACACAAAAAATAAGGGATGCAAAAATTGAAAAAAAAATACATCAGTTCTATAAATAAACTCACACATCCATCCATTTAACAAATATTGGTTCATTCACTGCTACAATTACTTCTCATTTTCTGAGACAGTCTAAAAAGTAGATATTTAATTATTGCGTTAAAAAGTCCAAAGTGTACAAAAGTAGGCTTTATCCTTTTAAAAACATAGTTTAAATATAAATATTTTTACATTTCTCTATTTTATCATCTATTGCTGTTCATAATCTTTTGTGGGAAAAGTATGAAGATACATGTAAAGTGTAAAGACCTCTGCAGAGTCAAGACACCTCTTACTGACTTCTGATTGTGGTTTAGGCTCCACATCGCTCCCCATCTAGACACAACAAAGCAACCACTAATAGCTTACTGAGTTCTGATTTCATGTTCAGTCCTGGAATAGGGTTTGGAACAGTAAGTTAAGCATAGGTTCTTATCATCAAGAACATGAGTACCTAAGCAGCCATTGTTCTGTGTACTATGGTAGCTTGGGATACTTCAGCTAACATTTCCTGTCTATTTTGTGTGAACTGTGTACCAGTGGCCCTTTCTGTTCATTTCAGAAGCAAACAGTCTCACTTAACTGTGCATTGTCCTGGACACTCAGGCTCTGTCTCAAACACTTTACAGCAGTATGCTAAGCACAAATTTGCAAATTCCCTTCTCTAGGAGGTACTGTCAGTCACAGGAAGGGAATAGTTTGGAATGCTTCCTTCTTAGTTATTCTCTGCAATGCCTCCTTCAGAGCTGAACAGACAATAGGATTCATCAAATCTTAGGCTCATGGAAATTTTGGAACAGAAAATGAAAATTCATCTAGTCTCAAGTCCTTCATTTTAGAAGAAAAGTTGAATGGCAATTATTTTGTCTAAGGTTACACAATCAGTTTGCTAATTGATTTAAGAATAGTCTTTACAGCTACACTTGATTGTGGTCCTCTTATCTATGAACTTCTACAAGAAGGAAAAACAAAAGTTTTCAGACAAGTTGTTACTATGTAGCCCAAACCAAGCTCAAACTTGTAGTCCCCCTGCCTCAGCCTCTCAAGTGCTGGGATTAAAGGCACTAGTGCCGAGATGTCTAACTTAGTCATTCTTTTTAATGTAGCCTTCTCAGTTGACATAAGCATTCTAATACTAAAATAAAGAAAAGGCTCTCGAGACGTGGCCTTTAGAACAGGGCAAAGAGCCTGTCCCAGAGATGTGCACACTGCAAATGCAAACTGACTTTTCTCTGACATTCCCTGACGGCCCAAGTGGCTGACACAGAAGATTAAGTCCCATGTTTCATATTACTGGGAGTCTATGGCAAAGGCTTGTGAGTGAACTGGGATTAGAGTGTCAGTCTATCATCACTCACGGCTTAATACATGTCAGCAAGGCCTGCCCCATCTCAGGGCCACAACGCTGGAAACACGAGAAAATGAATTTTTGTGGCTTACCTCCCAGGAATTGTGCAGAATCAATGAGTTAATGTTTATAAAGAATCTCAAGTGTCTTTGAAAGCTGTCACTATTTAAACAGGAAGCAGAGTTATTTTATTTCATCGGCTAGTTATGTGGCCCCATCATCTGATATCCTGCTCTGTTATGGGGCTGGTTATAAAGCAGGCGACTAAGTAAATCACCAAGATGTTCTGTGTATGGAGCGGGCAGCTGGTAGGGAATGGAAAACGTCTTAGATATGATTAATTTTCCAGCCACAAGCATTGCTTAAAATGAATCTCCATGAAGAGATTATATAAAT
>LZPO01056653.1:7659-18916 GCA_001675575.1 Neotoma lepida
GAGGGAGTTTCAAAGCAGCTACCTAGCATGGTGGTAGTCCAAGATGGAAATCCAGAGGGAGCAAGAGCCCACCACACACCAGTAGCTAAAAAAGCCAAAAAACTCCAGCCACGTGGATTAAAGATTTGAGCACAAGCAACTCCACCTGTGTGTAGCTTGAATCACTTGTAGCTCAGGCCACATGTAGACCCAACTGCTTGTAGCTCTGGCCACGTGCAGCCAAAACTGCTTGCAGGTCTGGCCATGTGCAGCTGCTACCGCTTGTAGCTCCCACCAAGCCAGAGGGCCTGTATCTCCCAGCGGGCCTGTAACCCCTGGCCTTAAAGGCCACCAATGGCTTTTTAATGAGTTCTAGCCACATTGGGACACCAAATGTAAGACCAATTTCTAACCAATCTTATTAATAAACACACAGAACAAGAAATAGGGGTGAAAATCTGACAGAGATCAGAGGAATTAGGAGCAAGCCACCAGCTAGCCTCACCTCACCAATGCTGCTGCTACTTCCAAAGAGTAAAGTGAAGAGAAGAGAGTGACTTCCTGTCTAACCTGGCTTTTTATGCCTGTCTATTCTGCTAACTCATTTCCTATCTTCAGCAAGTTACATCACTTCCTGTCTGTCTGCACAGACCTCCAGAACTCTAAGGCTGATGCTGAGATTAAAGGCGTATGCTATCACCTCCTTTCGCTATTTCCCAATGTGACCTNGGAGTCACAGAGAAACAAACGGATTAAGGACTTGTGCTAACTTGCGTGACTCTTGTTTTACTGCTAGGCTGGTTGCCTGTTTTTCTTCTGATCCTCAGATAAATTTTATTGGGGGACACAGATAAGATATCACCATACATGTGTCTAACAAAAATACTTCAAATGCACCAGGGCAAAGAAAACTGCTGTAATAAGAAACAGACAAATCTGTAAGCATGTTTGGAAATAGTTGNAATTTTCCTTAGTTGTTGTCAAAACATGTAGTGAAAAAGAAAAGATTGGACTACAAAATTTTCCCATGAACAACAATTTAATGAGATAATATCAGACCTGCCAATATATAAAAGGAATAAAACACATCTGAGCATAATTATGACTAGAAAATAAATTGATGTATTTCATAATACTAACNAATAGTGAAAAGAAGCTGTAAAATGTGATTATTTTATATATGTGAGAAACAGAAGGAGCATTTCACAAAATTCAGACTGGTGAAGAGTAGAAAAGATTTTTGTGAGCCAACACTAAGCAATCACGCCCTCAGCATATAGAATAATTGTTAAAAACCTGTAGCATCATANTTAATGGTAAAGGCTTCAGTGTTCTACCTCAATAATGATTAGAAGATCAAATTATCACTTTCATCAGTTATATTTACTATTTTAACCCAGTCCTAACCAGTTCATTAAGAAAAAGAAGGGAGGAAGGGAAGAGAAGGGGTAAGGAAGGGGGAATAAAAGAAAAGTAGCCACCAGTGTTAATAGAAGAATTGGGATTTTAAGGTATGTGTACCTCAATAACACCAGTGCCAATTTTNGCAAAAATTATCAATGTAAACTTCAGAACTTTGAAAACTGACTAAAAACTGAGTATCATTTATGCAAGAAAAATATATCTTGGAAATAACAATAATTAATTTGGTCTTTAAAGTTGCTTAGTCTCATCTGTCTCTGTCAGTGCACAAATCTGAATGCTAAACATTTAGTAGCTTACTGACCACAAATGGAAGCATAATGGGATGTTAAATCCCTTTGAAATNT
Source organism: Neotoma lepida (assembly GCA_001675575.1). Classification (NCBI taxonomy): domain Eukaryota; kingdom Metazoa; phylum Chordata; class Mammalia; order Rodentia; family Cricetidae; genus Neotoma; species Neotoma lepida. The sequence continues at coordinate 9,408 of LZPO01056653.1, forward strand.
CATTCACAGAGACCTGAAATTATCTAACTCTCAAGAGAATTTTTGTCATTGTTCATTTATAGCCTTTAANAAATATGTTGGGAAATATTTCTGTTTGTATTAATGTCATTTTATTGGAACTTAAGTCATAGCTTTACAATGAAAGAGCTGAGCTATATTGTATCACAGAGCAAAGAGTAATATTACACATACTAAGGTATCCAAAGCTAGCTATGGACATGTGACTCTTTTGTGCCATAGCTGGAATTACTTTAAATATTTAAATCTTTTAGAGAAAAAGATAATTGCATCTACACCACTTTTGATCTTTAGTTAGTCTTGAGAATGTAGAAGGTCATGAAATGGGGGTTGCCTAGAGAAAGATGGGGAAGCATCTGAGGTGGTTCAACATAAATGAGAAAAAGGAATTGACACTTCTGAGAATATGAGACAGTCAATGGAAATCTGTGATTTGAGAAGGACAGCTTTGGTGGCTCTGAAAGAGAAATCCCCTTCCTAATGTAAGAGATTGGTTGCTCTAATCCTTCTCTTTGTTCCTTCTTTTTATAGCAAGATGTTCCTACAGCACATGATCCAATGTTCCTACATATATATTATAAGTGTTAGTAGTTATAGACATTTTCTAATTCCCGTCAAGTGAATATCAACCTTTCCACAAATTTCATCTCAGAAGAAGAAACTTACCCCAGTTCAACTTTAGAACCACTGCTGTACTGTAGATGAAAGTTGTCCGGTCTCGGTCTCTGTCCCGCCCAGCTCCCACGGCACTTAGACCCAAATAAACATACAGAAGCTTATATCATTTTTCAACTATGGCCCTGGCAGGCTTCTCGCTACCTAGCTGTTACATCTTAAATTAACCCATTTTATAAATCTATGTTGCCACGTGTTCCATGTGGCTTTACCTATGTGCTGTTACATGCTGCTTTCTAAGTGGTGAAATGGCGTCTGCCCTCGCTCTGTTCTCTTCTTCTCTTCCCCTAGTTCAAATGTTAACATGAGACACGAATGCTCCGGCAACACCAATCTGATCCCGAAAGAATGTTGGGCTTCTTAGACATTTCCATTTGGAAGTTTGTCTTTTTCTTGGTGAGAAAATGGCCTATTGGGCAAAGAACTGCCCTTGCCTCAAATGCAGACAGTATGAATACTGTCCCGCTGATATGAGCAGGACACAAAGAAAAACGATTATTGAACTCTGCCAAGACAGGGTAAGACAGTCTTTCAAAAAAACCTGCTTCTGAAAAATGGTCTGACAGACACTCTAGGCCTGTAGCCAACCTGAATGCACCAACGATACAGAGAGACTCTAGGTGATTGTCCAGGTTGCCAGTTGTCTCTGTCTACTCTCTCAAGATTCCTAAAAATTGCTTGCAACCTTCTCCCGTTTTTCAGGTGTTATTATATTCCTTCTCAGGTCTTTGATGGAGTTGAAGACTAGGCAGTTACAATTATAAACTTTGTATATTGCAGTTAGAACTTATTAAATATTAGATTCAAGTTTTCCAGGATAGGACATCTTTTGGAATGAGCTGTGTGATATGCCATTTACTTATGCTCCAAACTCCTCTGGATTTTCATAAGTGTCACTTGTTTAGTGCTATTCATGATGGTATAGTTCATCTTGTTCAGGTTATTATCTCTTATTCTTTTTAAATAATATTTAATAATTATTCCTATTTTAAATAGTTTATATTTAGGTTAAAACTTTCNTATTTGGAAANAAAGGGGTGATGTAGTGGATGGTTATCTTGGCTTCAGCTAGGTGGCCAGCAACTCCCTTTTAAGGGCGTGGCCAAAAACCTGAGCCCCTTGAAAAATCAGGGCAGCTACGTGACCTCTCTCTCATCTTGTCTCGCCCTCTTGCTTGACTGTNGCAGTAGGCAAAAGCATCAGAGATACACCAGCTCCCACAAAGCACCNAAGCCAACAGCAGAGGACATGACACAGACCCATTCAAGACCCAGGCTTGCCACTTCAGTCTCTGTGAGCCCTTATGTGCCTGGCTTAATTGATTCAGTGGGCCATGTTCTCCTGGTGTCCTCCATCCCCTCTGGCTCGTAAAATCTTCCCTTGCATCTTCTGTGTGGTTCCCAGTCATCAAGGGGAGGCACCCAGTGGAGATCTCCAATTTAGACTCTCCACATAATGTCTGGCTGTGCGTCTCTGCAACCACTCCCGTATGACTCTCTGATGACTACTGGACAAGGCACCAATCTATGAGCAAGTATAGCAGACTATCGTTAGGAGTCATTTCATTGATTTTTCTTTTTCATTTGCCAGTATTGTTTAATTCTAACTTAGGTTTCTAGGCTATCCAGTCTCCTGTTAATGGCCATNTCNGCAGTGTAGAGCATGGGCTCCCTCTCATGGTGTGTGCCTCAAGTTAAACTAAACAATAATTGCCCACTCCCACAAGTACTGCATCACCATTGCCCCAACACATCTCACAGTCAGGACCAATTTCTTAAGTGCCAGATTCTCCACCAGAGTCTCATATAACTGAGCTAGATCATTTAACCTTGGTGCTTCATGTGCCTGTGCTGTGTATACATATGTCATGCTTTTGTTCAGATCAACTTCAGCATCTACAGATTTTTGTTGTTGCTGTATTTAATGTTTAGTTCTTCATGAAACTTCATTTCTTACATTTTAAAATTCTATCATTTCCTTTGAAGTTCTTTTTATCATTTCTCTGTTGAAAGTGCACATCTGACAATACAATAACTCTTTTGATAAATGTTTATATACACTTTAATAATAATAAAAAAGTAAAAAAATACACTTTAATAGCTATTTTACAGTAGCATTCCTCTGTGTTTAAAACCTGCATATCTCTGGATATCATAGGAGGGATAATTTTACCTTCATTTATAAAATACTTTTCCTACTTCTTTGGGTCTCTCAAAGGATGTACTTTGCTAAGCTGCATTTTTTTTTTACATTATGAAATGAACCAAGATTAAAATGAATGACACAAGCCTATCCCCATATTAGAGAATCATTATTACCAACATGTACTTTATTCTGAAGTAGAACAAAGTCTGTGATTCATTGCACTATTAAATGGATTCATTTCACTTCTGGCTCAAAAAATTGAAAGATAGTATTTGAACTTTCTCTTTGTTAGTTTTATATTATGAATTCTCATGTGGCTTTCATATTTCTTTCAAACCTAGTTGAAAAGGTTTTTGTTGTTGTCACATTTTGTCTTTCTAAATTACTAAAGATACCTCTCCCATCTCTCTCTCCAATATCTCTGCATTTCCTTTTTGTATTTCATCATTCCTTTTGCTCCTTATCCTTCAGTCTATCTCTTCCTTATTCCTTTATAGAATAGCCAACTGGTTTCTTATTTTCTGACAATTCTTTTGTATTTATAGCCCATTCTTATTTTTCTGCTTTTATGGGAATTGCAAACTTTGACTGAGTCTGATAAACAATATGAATACTTGATTTATTTGAATATATCTTTCTGTCTCTCTGCCCTGCTTCCAGTCAGCAGCACCATCACACTTTGTATTTAATCTATTCTAATCTATTCTCTATGTTTTAAGACTGATGTTCCTCTCTCACCTTTTCCTTCCCACAAATCTTGGCTTTTCTCTTCCCACTGACTGCACTCTGTGAGAGCACTATAATGAGGGGCTTTGTGCATGAAGGCACTCTGGTTGTAGAACTAAAGGTCCACAGGTTTGTCATCCATACTCTAAGTCACCATTTCCTAATATTTCTATTTTAAATGCTATGCAAAGTAAGAGGTAGACATATCTATCTACTGCTGTTCCAAATAAAACCTGTGATCTTATATTATTCAAAGAGTGCCAGTGAAATGAGATAGCTGAGGAGACAGCTCAAGAAAAAAAATCCTGTAGATTCTAAGCCAATCTCCATATGACATATGTTTACATGAGATGTGGTTCGGTGATGCATGGTAAGAAAGCCACAGTGGCATTAGTATTACCTTTTAAGAGTGTAAATGGGAAGTTAACAGAGAGTGATATGCTAGAAACTCAGCGTTAAAATGAATCAGTATTCCTTAGCTGTCTCTGAGCAGTCATAAGAATGGAAGGATTGGATTCTGAAGAGCAGGCCAGAAACTGGTGTTCTCAAAGAATACAGTCAGTTAAAAGTGAAGGGTGTGGGCTCAAATGTGCTTGAATCCTACAATTGTCACTGTAGCAATTCGTTTAGAGATGGCTGCCATCTCAGGCACTAGGAAAAGTTCTGATGAAAATTCCCAGTTTCCATGGTCACTGAGTATGTGAGCCTTTGTGACTTTCTTAACTTTTTGCCTGTAAAACTGTTTCTAACCATTGAAAGTCAGCTTAGACGATGACTCCTAAAATGGNGTTACACTTGATTTGCTGGTTACGTGTGCTTCCTCCATTCTCTAGTCAGGTTTCTCAATCAANAAGAAAAGTTCACAAAGCAAAGTTGTAGCCATTTTGTTTTTGATTCTTTGCCAATGGTAAAGGCCCTGTTGCACATTGAGTTCACAAAAAATTACAAATCTATATGAAAGGATTAATAAATCAATAGGGATGGCAAATCTATACTTGTATTGATTCTGCTTGTAAGAAAATATTTGTAGTTAGGAAAAACTCAGCAGAATAACCATTATTTCAGAAAAAAAATTAGAACCTTGAAGTAAAAGAGATTCTTTGGGCATGTTTGGCTGCACAATTCCTGCCTTATCCATTTCTGCAAGATACAGTTTCAGGTTCTTCTGTTGGGCTAGACAGTGATGGTATCTCCACAACAATGTCAAGATGTACTGAATACAGATGAGAGAACTTTACTTATTGTCTTTCTATTTTTTGAAGAGATGACTTTTAACCCAGACAGTAACTTGTCACATGCCCCCCTCAGTTAGTCACATAAACAGTAATCATCCTGTATCTATGTCCCAGCTAAACATCTCTATGTCAAGGCTGCCCAGCATGTTCAAGGATTATGAATTGCTGCCCCCTTTTACTTTATTGTGATAGTTCTCAAGCATGCTTAAAGTGAAAAAGAAGNCTATACACATCTTTTGGTGAACTATGAAGCCAGTTTTAGAAAAAGTTTATGTTGATAACAGTTATATCTATTGATATAAAAATAACTGAAGGGTGTTACATATTTCACTGCTTATACTCAGCTGAGAATAATGTTCCAAGAAAAGAAAACTTCATGAAGAAGACTTTATAACATGCACATTTATTTTTAAAAATATTTAAATATCAGACTATAGACACTAAGCCAGATAAAAATTGGATCAGAGTGAGAAAGTGATAATAATAAAGACAGTAAAGTAAAAAATTCAGCTCAGTTAAGGCATTAGATTATGTCAGTAATACTATTGGTAAATCTGGAGAATATATTATCATCCTTATTTTGCACATAATAAAANATAAAAGAAGCCAGGTGGTGGTGGCGCACGCCTTTAATCCCAGCACTCGGGAGGCAGAGGCAGGCATATCTCTGTGAGTTTGAGGCCAGCCTGGTCTACAGAGTGAGTTCTAGGAAAGGCATAAAGCTACACAGAGAAACCCTGTCTNGAAAAAACCAAAAAGAAAAAAAAAGATAAAATAAATAAAATAGAAATAAAATGAAAGATTCAGTGAACATGATAAGTTGCTAAATCTAAGTCAGAAAAGTTAATTTCTATCCAAATTAGTTTGCTTTTAAAACCTAGTTTCTTAAATTATCTTCATCAACTTCTCAGTGAGATATTTACTCTGAAAGAATCAGATAAATGTGTTTATACATCTGTAATGAACATTGAATGTGTAGTGTAGAATAGTAGGCTAAAGATACTTGACTTTCCAATACAAATAAAACATATATAAAGATACAAATGCAGATAAAGGAATGACTTTATAAGTTGCATCTCATTTTGGAAGAATAGTTATTTTCAAAAGCCAAATAAAAAATGTACATCAAGTCTGACAAGATAGTCCTTTCCAGGGAAGGAAAATTAGTCCCCACTCAGCTGTATGAAGGAATTTAAAACTATGTACAAGACACAACATGTGCTCACTCTTACTAACATGTTCTCCTTCCACCTCTCCAAATTGCCACTTCACAAGTAGTGTGACTACAGAGTTGCTGAGTGTAGAATGCTTGAGAAATCAGTCCTTAGATCATTTTACATCTACTCAACTTCTCCCCTATACTCATGGTTTTAATATCTTCTATATGTCACTTAATTCATAGTCATATTTTCTTTTCAGACATCTCTTTCAATCCCAACCTCATTTCTCCAAATATCTTCTCAATAGCTTCTTCTTTAATATCAAGTGATAACAAGAACAACAACAACAATAATAATAATAATACAAAACTCTTTCAAGAGTGAGTTTCTAATCCAATGTATGTGTACTCATATTGGGTCTTCTATTTTGTTCCATTGATTTGCAAGTCTGTTTTTGTACCAGTGCCATATGGTTTTTACTAGTTTTGTGTGGTTCTATATTTTCCTGAAAATATCTCTTGACTTCAAAGAGACTGAAATTGTTAAGACCATATGGCCATGTTAAAAATGTGTCTTGGGATCGTTTTGCATTATGTACTTAACCTGTTATCCTGCTGTGTATTCAGCCTACTTAAGCTTATCCTGCCTTTCAGAGAACAATATAACCAACTTCAATATACCTTGGATTTTCATGCAATCAGCTTTACAAAATAACTGAATGTTAGCTTAATCTTAAGTAATATATTCTTCCATACCATTGACCAATAGTAATGTATGTGTTTGGTTTGTTGATAATCATTTGCAAAACCCCCCAAAAAGGTTGGAAACAATCAGAAACAAAACAAAGAGCTCATCTATGTTGAAACCAATGTGTGGATACAGATTGGGAACATCTGTGCGTGGTTTTGAATGCTACCCAGAGACAGTTGGAATCATGTCTTAGTTGGGCTTTCTGTTGCTGTGAAGAGACACCATGACTTTTTTAGTGGTTAGCTGTTTCGGCTTTTGGCCATGGGGCTGCCTCTATAGTGACAACAGGTAACCACGACACCTGCCTAANACCTCCACCTAGGGNGTGGTTCACNGGGAGCCCCTTAAAAACTAGGGATGCCTATGTGACTGCCCTTTTCCTGTCACTTCTGGATCGCCTGAGGTCTCAGAAGCCAGACTGAAGACCCAACCAGATTTCTCCACTGGATTGCATCTCTCTCCTTTTTATTTCTGTACTCCCTCCCTCCNTCTCTAAGTTGTTCCTGAAATAAAGCTATCTTGTTAAAATATAACTAATTGGCCTGCCATCTAATTAACCTTACAGACTCTTTTAAAAGAAAACATTTAATTGTGGTGGCTTGCTTACAGTTCAGAGATTTATTCCATTTTTGGTCATGTGAGGAAGCAAGGCCACGCATGTACTGTCAGATATGGTGCTAGACAAGGAACTGAGAGTTCTTATATCTTGACTCATAGGCAATAGGAAGTGGTCTGAGATACTGGGTATGGCTTTGTGACCTCAAAGCCTGCCTCCATAGTGACATACTTCCTGGAAAAAGGCCACACCTACTCTAACAAAGCTGTATCTCCTAATAGTGCTACTCCCTTTGGGTGTCATTTTCTTTCAGACCACCACAGTTCTTCCCTCTTAAAATGTTAAAGATCTCTGTAAGGAATTAATTTCCCATACTATGTGTTCTGTGCTGTCCTATAAATATAGAGCAGAGTCACATGTGAGGGACAGTCATGAAACAGAATAGACACAGGTACAGCAGATAGGCAGCAGGAACAGACAGGTCAAATACACACAACAGACAGCATACAGACAGGCCAGTAACCATAAATTATAGACAGAAGACTTGGGAGAGAAGTGGAGACTTCAAATAACTCTGAAGGATACTACACCCCAGCATTGTTCTATTTCTTTGTTTGATTTTTATGCTGTTTTGTTTTGTTTTTCTGCTCAAGATTGATGTGGCTATTTGGTGTCTTTTATTTTTCTATATGAATTTTATGCTTTATTTCTAATATTGGAAAAAAAGAATCATGCAGATTTAGAATGAGATTGCATTAAATCTATAAATTGCTTTTGGTAGAATAGTTAGTTTTACAATATTAATTTTACCAATTAATTAGCATAGAATGTGTTTTTGTTTTCTAGAGCTATAGGCTATTTGACAAAAACTCCAGTGCCAGACATTAGAAATCTCCTTTTGAGTAGTTGATCAGTGGACTCCAAGGAACTCCCAAAGCAATATAGGTTATTGCTGTTACCCTTAGTTTCCTTTCCTGAGGTGAGGAACAATTCTTATTGCTGAAGACCACACACACTTCAGACACAGGAATCCAAGGAAATGAGCTAGATCTGATCCATCAGCTCCCTTCCTGCCAACTAGGTTTCATAGTAACAGANGGTGCTATGCAAGTTAAAAAGGAAGTGAAGCAGTGAAATGTCCTACCCATCTGTTACCTCAATAAATCACAATGATTATCATGGCAAAATATCTTTAAAAGTGGAAGAGTGGCATTCATATATTGGTGATAAACAACATCTGTTTAATTATACGTAAGACGCCCCCTTAAGAGGTGAGAAATCATGCCTGGTGCTAGAAACATAGCCAATGACCTGTAGGTAGTGAAGTCATGGAGCTCAGAGAAGGACTTACAACTGCTACTTTCTTAAAATTGTATAATTCGTAATAATTCCNGCACGCTGAATACTTATTCTTATACTCACCAATAAGTGTAACTNTTACCTTTTGTTAAAGAAGGTTCTCTATTTAGCAGAGACCACTACAAAAAGCCACAAATGCTCAAAATGCAGAAAGCAAATGATTTTCTGGTTTGTAACACAAACCTCCTAAAATGTATCTATATTTGAAATTCCTTACTTCTTTAATTTATTCTAAAAACATAAGACCAAATGACCCTTACAACAGCATTGCATACTGTGTCAAATCTCTTGCTCAAAAGCCTCACATTGTCAAAGTCCATAGCATAGCATGGACCCAGAGGGCCTGGCCTTCATGCTTTCCTGACCTCAGCATTCTATTCTAGCTACATGATTTTTCTCTATTGTACTTTTATTTTCATTAGTTTGCCTTTATCTTCTGGTTGGAAAGTTTTCCAAAATATATAAAATGAATAATTCCTCATATCTATTATATTTTTTCTATTCTACATCTTTAATAATAAAACACATTATACAATTCAGACTTCCTGTCTCCTCTACTTAGTTTTTTTCATTTGTAGTATGTACTGCCATCTAAAACATTAGAGAGTTTATTTTTCTATTACATTTAATTTCATCATCCAGCCCACCACAGAATGGTAGTTGCATAATGATGTCTTCACCAATTTGGCTCATTATGTTCTAAGTACACAGAACAATGCCAGGAACATGAGAGAAGCAAAATAAATAATGAATTTCCTCAGACATCTGAAGATGTGCTACTGTAGGAATTATTTCTGAGATAACTACAACCCTAAGCAATCTAGAGACCAATACCTATACTTTGGGAATTATTATACATTAACATTTGCATCCCATGGAAGACAT
>LZPO01056654.1:0-12656 GCA_001675575.1 Neotoma lepida
TCCTCCTCGCCGCTCAAACCCTGCTGTTCCCTCTGCCACTGAAGAAAAAGTCATCTGACTGCAAAGCTGGAAACAGAAATCAGTGTGATCACAGAACACACCTCTCCTCCGTGGGCTTGGGTTTCTTCACTCTGCTAAGGTGGGGCCCTTTTCATGATCATTATACCCTAGTTTTTTCCCAAACCACCCAGACTCTAAGAAACAGTGTGATCTGTAACCTTCAGTCTAGCAAGAGAATTTTTGCAGCTATTTCTGCCTTTCTTATTGCATAGAAAACTTAAAGAGAATGGACTTCAAATGAAATATTTATAATAGTTGTGGAACAGGCTGATTTAATGAGCAGTTCTTGTTAAAAAAAAAAAAAAAAGAAAATACTTTGCAGAAGTTAAAACTAACAGTTAAACGTATTTTGTTGCAGTGGGAGCCAAGCAAGCTACTTTTGAACTGTAGCTTGAGTGAAATAGTTTAGATACCAAAGGAAAACTATGCCTGGGGTGAGGTGAGAACCAGGAAGGTAAACAGGGACTAGATTTCTTTTACCTTTCAAACACAAGGCTGCTTTTATCTCAGAAAAATCCAAAACCTCCAAATTTTAATAAAATGCAGGACATGGGTGGAGGGCAGCAAGCTTAGAGTTTTGGTAACACTGTGCTCCCATCGACTTTCCAAGGCATCCTNTCTGCCCTGGCTTCCTTTCTGCCCTGGCTCTCCAATGTTTTGAAATTTCTATCCAAACGTTATTATACTCAATGGCATCTTGGGAGAAGAATTCTTTATCTAAGTGATGTGCGAAGGTGCTAAGTTCTCCTATGAATGTATTTAGAATAAGAATGATCCCTAAGCCTCTTCTGAGCATAGCCTAGGAAGCTACAAAATCTATTCATGGAAATCTTATTTAGATATCTCCTGCTCTGTAGGTTATAGTGAGGTCTTGACTATATCAGCATATCTGAATTATATTTGAAAGTTGGCGTTCTTATACTTTTGTCTGCATTTTTTCTTGGTTTCCTAGCTGCTTCTATAAATGATACCAGGTCAGATCTTCAGTGAGGAACAGGAATTGGAATTGATTTAGAAGTGGAGGCAGAGTAGAAAGAAAGAGGAGGGATGAAGGTACAGAGGAAAAGGGTCAGTGGATGCTGAGTCCCCAATGGAACATCTGTATGACAACCCCTCCAAAAGGCTCAAGGAACATTGTGGAAGCAGGGGAAGAAAGAGTGGAAGAGCCACAGGTTGGGGAGGCCTGGAGTGAGATGTCATCTTCTGGTCATGACAGGACCACTGAACTCATGAACTCACAGCAGTTGTGGTTGCCTGGATAAGACCTGAATAAGATCAAGACAGTCAATATTCTAGTATGAAGGGCAAAGGGGATTTGTGAGCCCCCACACCTAACTGAGGCCCTGAACCTATGGACAGTTGATGGATTCTAGGGAAGACAGTTTTCTTTAAGATCATGGCTCCTGGTTGGCTGACCACTCTCCAAAGGATGGCCACACACCTAGGAGTATATGAACAGCACAAATTAGTACCAATGAGTTATAAAAAAAAAAAAAAAAAAAGCATGACGCTGAGCAGTAGGTAGGTGGGGGAACTGGAAGGTGTTAGAGGGATGAGTTGGGAGTGAATATGATCAAAGTACATTGTATAAAATGCAGAATGTTTTATAGATGGATGTAGGCCCTTAGAGCTAACTAATGAAACTAAGGCTGACAGTTGACCAGTGTCCTAGGAAATACTGAACATGGCAAGAAAATTGTAGTAGACGAGAAGGGTGAGTAATGGGAGCTTGTGAGAAAAGACTTGTTAACTGAAACTGTAAGCTGAAAAGTAGGGAGAAGAGTCAAGACCAGGAGGCATTTCTGTGGTCTGCGCCATGCTAGTAGCAGGCTTATCTGAGCCATGAGCCTCCTGGGTGCGATGCTCAGAGTTGCTATTTGTTAGCAACCCCTTCCATGACCGAAACACAACCCAAAGAGGAATTCTAAAGGAAACATAAACAATAGCTCATTTTGTGAATTTTTTTTTAATTGTGATTCTAGTTGGAGAGAATATAAGACCATCTTCAAATTTTATGTCATACTTCACATAAAGAAATTCTAATTTCTATCATAGAGGAAGGGGAAGAGAGCTAGCTAAACACAACTAATTTGTAAGAACTCCCAGCTTGCAAATAGGTAGGTAGGTGGATGGATGGGTGGATGGATGGACAGATGGACAGACGGATGGATGGATGGATAGGTGGACAGATAGACAAGCCAACAGACAGATAATATATTGGAGCTAACACAAAAAGTTAAAATTGTCTATTTAATTAAAAAAAGGAATAAATACTTAAAGGTAAAAAGATTTAAGAAGACTCTGCCTACACTGAAGAATGTGTATCATGGATGGACTTTCCTTTGATCATTTCATTCATGGTGGGAACTGGGGGCTGTATTGTAGAGTAAATGTGACCTGGAAGAAAGAGAATAGCATGCAGTGTAGACAGGGTTCTAATCCCAGGCCCAGACAGAACCAGTAGGAAGTGTGTCAATGCTCAGAAACCACCCCTCCCATTTCCCCCAGAGCTTTTGAGCCTTCCCTGATAAAAGGAAATCATTCAACTGAGTATTCAGTAAGGTCCCTCGTTACCTGTAATTACATAATCTCATGTATTTCACCTTAAAATGGCAATGGACTGAAGTTCTGAAGGGTCTCATTAGAAAATTGTTCAGTTTTTAGTTACAAATGAATGGTAATCATTCTGTGTTTTAATTCTTCATTGATTAATAGTCANAATTGTTCACCTTTAATCACATAACGCTATGCTTGATACAAAATATGTGAAAGAAAGAGGGGAGAGAAGAAAGAAAAATGCAGCAACTGTGTCATTTTCCTGCTTTTGTAATCTTACTTTACTTGTTTCATGCTACTGTTCTTGTGTTATTTAGAATAAAGAATTATAGCTGAATGAGCTCATGTCATTCATATCGTACATTTGCTGAAGAAAAAGTGTGAGTTATGAACTTTGTCTTTCCCTTCTAGATTCGGAAAGAAGAAAGATGATAAGGGTGGGAAGGTGGAGCAGAAAGGTACCCAGAAGCCCGGGAACCAGGGAGAAGAAGACCTGGAAANGATGAAAGAAGAGAGGGGGAGGTAAGCGACTACTCAGAGCCTTCCCTTTGTGGACTACGGAATCTGGGTTTACGTTAGCAACTCCCAATAACCAACAGCAGAGATTCTACTTTCAGAGGCACAGCAGAGGCCTGGTACCTTCCTGACAAAGCGACCCACCTTCCCAGGGAATCTTGATCATATTTATAAGAAACCGTAGTTGTGTTTTCATTTTATCAGTACCTGTAGTCCCATACTATGCTATTCCCAGTTCTGATCCCAACAGTACATATTTTCCCATGGCTTAAAGAATGATTTTATCCCCCTGCTAATCCAAAGGTCATTTTGATATTGATGTTTAGAACTCTCAAGTTCCCCTAGTCTGTTCTTCATTTTTGACAGCCTGCTGTATGCCCTTCTTAATTATATTCTGCTAACTCCATTTGGGTCATGTAATTGGAGAAGTACAGGTCCTCCTGTCCTCCATTTTTCAAAAGCTACTGTCTTTTATTAGGCTATCAGCAAGCTGAAAAGTATGCTGCCCATCTGTTAAAGGGCCGGTTTCATATTCAGCGGTAATGGTAGTTTGTGAGGGCCGAATTCNCCTGTTTGAGGAGCGCTGTATTCCATTTGGACAAGAGGCCCTTCACACATCTTTGATGTTAACTCTAGCACTTCTCCCAAGCAGAGGTGTAAATATCTGATTTTAAAACATGCGATTGAATATCCATATAGCTCCTGCAAATTCCTTGCTGACCTAACAAAATAAAGCTCAGAGAAAGACTAAGATGAGGCAGAGCTGGATCTAATCATACATGTTTGCATGTGATTTCTCGGAGGAAGTCCAATTTTTCAATTGCTCATTAGCTAAGTTTCTCCTTACGGTTTTTAAGAGTCCATTCTTCTATTTTATCACTGTAGCATATGTACTAAGAGAAGCAAATCTATTCACTGTGTTTTCTATCACACAGTAGTCTGAAGTATCTCCTATTAACCTTTAACCCCATCTTACAGTCAATACCCATTGAGAAGACTGACTTTACCAATAAGAGGGTGNGGGGGGAAGCTATTTACTGCTTTCTCATTTTTGAGAAGTTGATAAGCTCTGGTTCCAGGCTCATCAGAGCAGTTAAAAGGAAATCAAGTGCTCTGCATTGTTGTTGACTATCCACCTGACAGAGCTACCCTAAAGACAAGAAAGGTACTCCCCATCATAGCCCAGGATTCAGTAATCCTGGAATGTCAATGTAGTGCAGGCACTGACTTCAGTGCATGCACTAGCAGAGACATCTGCCCTGGGAGCCCGCATCATACATCTGTGCTGCTCCCCTGACTTCATTTATTGAGACTGTGTCCCGTGCCTCATCTTTGGGAATCTGAGCTATTTTCTAGAATGCAGACTGGACATTTTTTGCAGTTCAGTGCTTGCTTGAGATGGGGGTAAAAATCTGCCAGTAGNGGGTGGACTGTGTGCCAGCTAGAAAATTGATAACTCGTAAAATCAGGTGGGCTGTCTTTAAGCAAGAGTTCATTTCCTTTCTAGTTTTGCCTTTAGGAAGCAGGCACCTGAGGGAGTTTTGTTCTTAAAAGCAAAGCTGTAAATTTGCCTCAGCTGACTGTACAGGCTTCAGGACCAATATTCTTAAAATATGTCTGGTGAAAATATTGAAAGAACTGTACTATTAGCCTGCACTTAAGCCACCCCCCACATATGAACACATAAAACAGATCCAATACAGGTTTCCTACAGACAACATTGTCTCAATTGGGCGCTGAGGAAGAAGTTGAAGGGGCTGATTTTAGGGTTCAGTGCTATAGAATTAATGGCCAAGGCATTTCAACACTCAGTGGTTGAGGACCATGAGGACCATGGAGGGTGAAGGTGGCGGCTGAACATGCGGTGTTGCTCACAACCCTAGAGTACGGTTCTTGGCTGTCCATCATCCATAGGAAACCAATTTACAGCTCTCACAGATCTCAGCAAGTGTACTATTCTTTATGATTAGTTGCCATGGAGGGAAAATGAATATAGAAAATAATGATAATGTTCTTATTGTCCTTTTTTCCTGATATAATCAAAATCTGTTTCTTTGAAATGAATCAAGTTATCTTATTGCTTACTAATTCTGTCATAGCTCTTGGTAATAGTTTTCCATTAACCATTTTCAAAGTATTTAAAGCCCTTAAGTAAAGTACATGCTGTATAGCATTGGTAATAACANTTTATCAGAACCAGTTTTTAAATTTTCAAGAATTTGATGAGTTGCTTTGGCCATTGGCTCTTTGAAATGGATACACAGATATAAGAGAATACTTTTAAAATGGATTTTTTGTTTTTGAGAATCCAGTTTACCAATACACCACTGAAAATCTAAATCAACTTCCTTCACTGCACAACCAAGAAGAAATTACCAAAAATGGGGGTGGGAAAAAAAGAATTTAAACTAAACCATAAAACATAGTCTGTGAACCACCTATGTCCAACTGAATTGCTGAAAGGGCTTGTTAAAAATGAAGATCCCTGAGCCCCACTCAATACTGAAGAATCCAAATCTTGGGAGTTGCAGTCCAGGAATTGTTGTTTACTTAATAGATAAATCTGAAGTGACTCTTTGGCTTTCTCAAACCCATGAAACACTGGCTTGGAGGAATAGGATGCAGCTGGGACATCAGGCCTTCTTGTTTTATGTAAAATGATACACAGGATTGTTGTGGAATATTAGTTTAAGATGTGTTACATTCATTTATGCTGTTGAATATTTGTTTAATGATGCAAAGATGTGTTGCATTCTTTTATTTTGCATTTGTTTAACTCTGTAAAGCTGTGTGATTGATCTAATAAAGAGTTGAATGGCCAACAGCTAGGCAGGAGAGAGAAATGGGCAGGGCTGGCAGGCAGAGAGAATAAATAGGAGGAGAAATCTAGGGAAGAGAGTGAGGAGAAAGAAAAGGAGAAGGAGAGGAGGATGTAAGGGGCCAGCCACACAGCCACCCAGCAACACAGCCAGCCATGGAGTAAGAAGGAAAGAAAGATATATAGAATAAAGAAAGGTAAAAAAGCCCAGAGGCAAAATATAATTAAAGAGAAATGGGATAATTTAAGTTAGAAAAGCTGGTTAGAAACAAGCCAAGCTAAGGCTGGGCATTCACAAGTAAGAATAAGTAAGTCTCCATGTATTTATTTGGGAGCTGGGTGGCCCTCAAATAGTTTTAAAAGGACCCAACTATACAGAATTTTTCCCTAAGAAGACTGAGTGATCCACTCTACAAATACCATCACTTTCCTTCATGTGCCTCTCCAAAGCATCCTACCTACCCAATGTGCCCTTCTGGACCTGTGAAGAGTCTTTCTCGGTGTACCTAGGTCAGTATGAGTCATATTCTCTAGATCAGTGGTTCTCAACCTTCCTAACACTGCAACCCTTTAATACAGTTCCTCATGCTCTGGTGACTCCCCAACCATAAAATTATTTTCATTGCTACTTCATGACTGTAATTTTGCTACTCTTATGAATCATAATGTGAACATCTGTATTTTCTAATGGTCTTAGGTGACCCCTGTGAGAGAATCATTTGACCCCTCCCCAGGGGTTGTGACCCACATGTTAAGAAACACTGCTCTAGAATTAACACCCCATACCACAGGGGTGGGAAAAGCTCAAAAGCTCATGAAGAACATTTTGGAAGCATAAAAATATAAAGATTATTAAAACTATAAATAATTATATCACAACCCCATAGCTGTTGTTCATATTTTTATAATTGTTTTCTATACCTACTTATCCTTTGGAAACTTGCTACCCATGCTGCATAGGTAACATAGTTATATTTCCACATCATGATATTCCAAATACTTTCCCATGCCATTAATGTTTTTTAGAACAGGTTGTTTTGATCANTGCTGAGTATTCTGTGTGATTAGCATAATAAATTATTTGTCTTCCATTGTCAAACAATTGTTCTGCCTACATATTTTTCACTGTTCCAGATAGTACTTTGATAAGCATCCTAGTACAAAGTCCTTATAGATTACCTCAAATCACACAATTCTTATGGAATTATTCTTATTCTATCTTTACCCAAGTATTAATCTAACCTTTGTTCTAAACATCAGGATTATATTATCCCCCTTCCATTTTTTGTTATATTATTTTTCTTATTATTCATATCTTTTTTATAAATTAGCTGCATATGCAATTCCTTATATAGGAATGATTGGTGTATATGAACACTTTACCTATAACTCTCCTATGACAATGTTAACAAAACCATATAATAAGTAGATTAGTTCATAGAAACATAGAGTCTTGAGTGCTGATTCTCAATGGGAAGAGGCCACTTTGCCTACCCAAGGAAGTTTAGTATGTGTAGAGACATTTCTGACTGTCATTACTGCAAAAGAATTAGGGAGAGAGTTTTTAACTGCCTTTTACTGGGTAAAAAAATCCCTAAACATCCCATAATGCACTCAACTTCCATCCCCCGCAAGAATGAATTATCCAATCCAAATGTCAATAGTGCAAGGTTGAGAACCTTTCTAACCTCAAGAATTCACAGTATAAGGGAAACTTTCTGGATATCAGAAATTGTATCATCTCACACTATCCTGTGGATAATGCAGAGAAATACTCAGTTTGCCAAATGACATATCTCTATAAGGTTTATTAGTTGTGTGAGAAAGTGTGCCTGAATATTGCCAGTGAGTATTCCATCCATATAAGCATGTAAGAATAGCTTTTCTTGAACATTTATTTTAATGCTGGCCTGCTGAGTACTGACATTGGTGATGGTGGCCTGCTGATCAGCCACGAATACCAAGGCATTGAAGAGGTTGACGGTATATATGATGACAGAGGCATCTGGAAGAGCGGAGAGAATCAAACAGAAAGAAGTTAATAGGAGTAAATGTAAAGTCTTACATTTGGGCCCAGAAATGAGCCGTACAAACACAGGATGTGGAAGGTTTGACTTAATACCAAGTATATGAAAAACTCGCCTGATGGTTTTAGTTGAGGGTAAGTGTAGCATGAGTCAACATGGGGGTGTGCCTGCCAAAAACTTAATCCATCCTAGGCTGTGTTACTGGAAGTTCATGTGCAAAATGATGAAACAATAATTCCTGTTTTACANGGCTCAGATCACACCTGGTCTGGCCGAGTCTCTGTCGCACATAGAGAGTGGGTACTCTACACTACAATCCTTGAAGAGCACTANAGGACCTNGAGAAACACAGTCAGAACTTCAGCTGGCATTGTGTGTTTGAATAACTGTCAGATACAAGAGAGAATATACTTATTTATAGCACCATTTTCATCCCCTTCTGCTTTACCTACTCATCAATCTGTTTATTTATTTACTTGAAGATCCTAGTAGAGCATTATAAAAAAAGCAACACCCCAAACATTAGAATACATTATGAAACAGTGAGTTTGTTGACACTTAAAATGTCTGATAAGAAGCCAATGACTAGATTTACTTCATCAGGTAAATATTAGAATTTTATTAACCTCAATCACTGATGTATTCCTTCCCTGTCTTAATTATATGCGTACATATTCAAATAAATAAAATATTAGTTCTTGCAAATGAAATACATTAAGCCATATACCAACTAAAATAATCACAAGCATCATTAATGCTAAATTTTTCCTTGGATGANCTCTAGGGTCTCTTCCAGATGTTAGACTCTGAGAAAAATCTAAGTCCAGAAGAATCCACATTGAATTTCTAAAGCAAGCTCTCCTGAACTTGCCAAGGCGCTGACTCATGTAGTGTATATAACACTCTTCTTGGGGTGTGCAAGGCCAAGTTTCTCACTCAAGATTGTGTAGTGGGATTTTCTCATCCCCTATTCGATTTCCTGAGTTTATGATGTGTCCCCTCTTGACCCAAGTCAAACGGTCCATGCAACGAAACCCTGCATTAAATAAACTCATCATTTTTGTTCATGCTTCAGCGAAACGGGCCATAATAAAGCATTAGTTCTAAAGGTCTTTATTCCCTGCTAGATGATGAACTCAATATTATATGCAAAGATTATTTGTCCTGGCTAAATTCAATTAGCATTTCCACACATTCAGATTACGTAAATTAGTATCATGAGCTGACAGCAGGATTGTTTTTAACATGTCATTAATTTTAGTTGTTGAGTTCTAAGAACTAAGTTTGTAATCTCTTGTAAAATATGTTTTTTTTTCTAAAATCTTGGGCCTGTTATGTACTTAAATATTTGTCTTCTTAGTACTGTCTCAAGACAGGTGGAGAAAGGCTGAAGAAAAAATACCTCTACACACACACACCACTCCCTATTTATTTAGGATTATTGTATTGACTAACATATTTCCAATGACGCCAAAGACTGTTTTCCATTAAAGTCCCATATTATTGACCTACAAATAAAAATCCACTAAACGCAGCCTCTTACTAAAACTGGAAAAAAAAGTTATGTAAAAACATAAAAGTTAGTTACATATTCCAAGACCTTCTTATCCCACTTACGCCATGTCAAGGTTTGCTTGCAGGGAGATTATTGGTCACATTAATTAAACATCACTTNTGTGGATCATATTAAAATCTGAGCAGATAACTGAATAGACNAGGGGGCGACAATGTGTCCAACTTCAGCACTGAGAAGACTGAAAACATATGGGTCTTGTTCTCAGCAACAGACCTGGACAGAATGCCAGTGAGAGTGAAGCTAAGATTGAG
The DNA here is from genome assembly GCA_001675575.1 of Neotoma lepida. Taxonomy (NCBI): domain Eukaryota; kingdom Metazoa; phylum Chordata; class Mammalia; order Rodentia; family Cricetidae; genus Neotoma; species Neotoma lepida. The sequence goes on from LZPO01056654.1 coordinate 9,805, forward strand.
GAAAATTAATCAGTCTCGGTGTCTGAATGCAAGGTTCTTGGTTTTCTTTCCCTTCAGNACGCCTTCCAAGAACTGCAGAGGCTTTTCCCTCACCTTATCGGCTGGGCTGTTTGTGTTCCTTTAGTTTGAATCAATACATGTGTTTTTGATATTTGGCAAACCAAGATTTAATTATGCAGCTGCAAATTCCCCACATAAACGAAAAGTATCTTAGAGATATAAAAACATTCAGAAACCATTTTATAGTTTGAGAATTCAAATGGGTGAAAATCTATTCCCAGCCCCTCTTTATTCTATTTAATTATGGAGGACTTTNATGTTACTGGAAATTGAAATGAAGAGCAGAATAAGAGTACAGTTTATGCAGCATTTGTTCAAAATTTTTTGGAAAAAAGAAGATGCACAGGATCATCTGAGAAAGATTACATTGTGAATTAATATTTTAACTGTAACCCACATATTTATTGCACTCTGAAATACATAGGAGCAACAAATGAATTGATAGGGTCTTGTCATTATTTTACCCTAAAAGAAGTAGATGTTTTATTAGAAAAANCGGATGGAAGGTTGATTTCTTTAATTTGCCAAGTGACTCTTGATAATTAATTATTTACTGAACTTAATCTTTGGCACAATTTAAACTGTTGAAAACAGCCATGTTTTGGCATGGTTACATACAAATGATTAATTCAGCATGGTTTGACTTGTCAATGAATACCCCTGTCTTTTGCAGTAGAATTTGCTGGGTCCCGTGGTTTGGGCAAAATAAAATGTTGGAGTGGTTCCCAGTTTTAATAGTCCCAATTTATTATTACCACTGAACCCTGATCAGATCATGGACTGGATTAGATCCCAGTTTTTCAAAATGCCCCAATTTATGGCTCCCTTAGAATTTTGATAAAAACTGTGTGTGTGAATGGAGCTTTGGTTGGCTAGAAAAGACCTGTTAATTACTTGTAGAATCTTATTAGATCATCCCACTCTGTGGAAGTTATGAAAAACATTACTAGATGGTGTTTCTCAGGACAAGGTCGTGTTCTCCTTTTAGGCTGACAGAAGGAGGTGATTAGGTTGCTGTTTCCATGGTACGAAGCATCCTCAGTGACTGGGAAGAGGTCTCGCTGTATGGCGTTGATTACCGTTGTGCTCAGGTAGAGTGTGAAAATGGAGGAAAAGCACAGACCAGTGTCATGGTCACAGCTCACCATCACNCTCTATTCAATGGGAATCTTTCAGGGTTACCCTTGATTTACAGGAGCAAAGAGTCAGACCCAGGCGTAATGTGGATGGCTTGATGTAATCTCTGCACTTTCACCTGCTCACCATAACACCCGTCTTCTTAGAAATGCTGAGGGGGTCACCAACAAAACTTGGCACATTACCGTATTCCTATAGACAGGCCATGGGAACACCTACATCCACTTGCCACGCCAGCATTTTTTATGAGCCAGAATCCTTTTATGGAATTTGAATCAATGCTAGAAGTGCTGTATTAGCAGCTACTTGTCAGCTGAGCTGGATTAATACATAAAATGAATCACTGGACTGGCACGCTTTCCAACAGTCATTTAGGGAAGCTTCTATAAAGTATACCCCTTGAGCATTGTTTTAAAAGGATGCTCCTGTTGAATAGATCCTGAAGTAACATATCACATTAGTATATGCATAGCACTGTTGAAATCCATTCTAAGGGAGACTTTAAACTACTTAGAGTGATTCTTAGAAATGTTTAGAATATATGGTCAAATTTTTAAAATGGGAAAAGATTCTTAAAATTCGGTTGATGCAGAACATTGGTTTTAATATACACATATTAAATAAAATATATTTGCTATAATCAGCAAGCTGGTAACTCACTAAATTTTGTGTCGATAGAGAATTACATTTTAACGGATAGTGTGTCTAGCAGTAGCAGAGTTGGAGAATATTTTCTGTGAAAGCTTTGGAGAGTATAACTGGTAGAAAGCCATTTGAAGACTAGAATTGACATCTAAGTATCCCTGTGTTATCATTTGTCTTTACAGTATGGAATAAAACACTCTTATGGATGTATTCATATTGCCCCCGATTTCTTACCATGAGATAAAATGGCAAAAACAATATCTAAAGGTCTGTTTCATGTATTTTGTTTGGGGGAAATGCTTTTTAATTGCTAAGCTCTTTAGAAGAAAAACAGTTCCAAAATTTATAAATACGTAAAAGTTAAATGATTCCAGAACACTTGCTGTAGACCTCTTTGGAACTGGACATTGGAATAGTAAACTTAATTTACTAAAAGTGCTCTAAATGTGCAGATGCATCAGATTTTTAGAAATCAAAGAATATCCTAGAATGCTGTCTCATCATCTTTTCTTCTTTGGACACGTTTTATATTGTATCCTGCTTTGGAAAGCCTCCATGACAACACATCTACTCTGCAAGGCAAGGTCAGGTAGTGTTGACATCATTGGCAAGCTTTCCTAGTTGAAAGAGTACTCAGCTTATTGTCTTCCAGAACCTGCCTCCCCACACCCCACCAGTACATCCTTTATCTAGAAATTATGACCGAGGCCTGGGATTTATAGTGAGAAACTGTGGATATGATTTTTCCATATTTCTTAAGAAACTTTGAAAATCTCTAGGTCTCCTTCACTTGGGGTTGTCTTTTCACCAAGAGGTCAGAATACTTACTAGTTGTCACAGTTTGAAGAGGTACTGTTGGCATCTATGAAGTAGAAAGCAAAGACACTTCTCAACATCCTCCAATATGTGGGGCAGCCCTCTTCAAAAAAAAAAGAAAGTTATCTACCTAAGATGTCAGTTATGTCAAGGTTGAAAAGCCCTATGTAAAATACATAGATAATATAGAATGT